>JAGKQL010001949.1:0-17823 GCA_018398635.1 Cyprinodon brontotheroides | reverse complement strand
TGGATAATAGCATTTATAGGAGGTAAATGCTAACAAAGATGGCTCTAATGCACCATTTGCTTTTATTCTATTAATTTATGCTAACAATACAGAGCTGTGTGTGTGTGTGTGTGTGTGTGTGTAGCAGTGTGAGCCCTGGGCGGGGCTGAACCTGCTGGACTGGGATGTTGAGGTTTTACTTCCTGTTACAATTCCAGTTCCCAAGGTGGGTTTGTGTGACGCTGAGGCCAGTTTAAAAAAGGAGCGTCTTTACATGCATTCTAATCTCCCCATAAATATAAAAAGCCTTTGTTATTTTTAAGTTCTTACATATTTTTAGTTTAAACTTTGATGGTTGATCACCTTTAGATTGCATGTAAACACGACCGGTGTGGTTTTCCCTTTCTCATATCTGAGTTTATTTCACCTCAGTTTGCATGAATAATCTTTGGCTTTTTTTTCATTCCTTCTAGTTATAAACAGCAGGCTTTGCATGAGATCTTACAAAAATAATACATATGCAAATATCTGATGCTTGTGACCCGGCAATTTAACCACTGTTGAATTGTGAAAAACAAAAACTGCTTTTTGTGACAGAAAATTTAAGAATTGAAGAAAGTCCTTTAATAAAAACTAAGCGAACTTGTAATTATTCAAAGAACATTTCCTGGTTCTTGATGATGCAGTAACCGGACAGCCTACAGGACGTTTTTATTGATCACTAAAGCACATAAACAGAGACACACTTATTATTATAAGTGTTCTAACTGCATTTTAACAAAAGGATTTTTATCAAAAACATAATTAATGTGCACAAACAAGGAATAGTCGTGTTAAAAATACATGTAAACAGACTTTTATGGGTTCCCCCAGGAATCCCCTGGGGCCCCAGGCAACTGCCTAGTATTGCCTATCGGTAAATCCCGCCCTGGTCCCGGTCCCTTCCAGCTCCCGCTAATCACAACTGGATGATAATTTAGAAAAAAAAAAATTTAATACTTCAAAACAAGTCAGAGAAACATCTGTAGGTGAATAAATGAACAGACGCGGCTCGTGGCCTTCGCCGCTCTCCTCGCTTATCCCGAACCGGTCAGCGCGGGGCAGCAGACTAAGCAGAGACTCCCAGACTTCCCTCTCCGCAGACACCTCCTCCAGTTTCTGGGGAAGCCCCAGCCGCTTCCCGTGGCCAGCCGAGACATAGCTCCAGCGTGTCCTGGGCCCCCCCCTGGGGGGACATGCCTGAACACCTCCCCGAGGGCCCGGGGCATCCGGGAAGAAGATGTCCCGTTTCAACTTCAACCTGGACTCTCTCAAGGGAGGAGAGAACCAGCTCGCACTTCTGAGAGCCTCCTCACGACCGGTGCTCCTCACTCCTATTCTCTAAGGGAGAGCCCAGCCACCCCGCGGAGAAAGCTCATTTCCAGCCGCTTTGTAATCCCGGGATTCGCTCTTTCGGTCATGATCCAAATTTCATGCACCATAGGTGAGGGTAGGAACGAGGACCGACCGGTAAATTGAGAGCTTTTGCCTTTTCGCCAGCTTCCTTCTTTCACTCAGGGACAGACCGCAGTGCAGCGTCCGCGACAGATTGCAGCAGCCGCATCGATCCGCTGACATCGATTCTCACCTTCTACTCCATTCTTTACTTCACTTGCGAACAGGACCCCAAAGATACTTGAACTCTCCTACTTGAGGCAAGGACTCCTCTCCACCAAGGGGACATGCCACCTTTTTCCTCGGGGTTGAGAAGTCCATGGCCTCGGATTTGGAGGAGCTGATTCCCATCCCGGCCGCTTCACCTGCGAATCCGCCCCTAGCGTGACAGGCTGGGTGGCAGGCAGAGGAGCTGTAGCAGAATCTACGCCATCCCAAGAAAAGCAGATCTAGATCCGCTTGTTCCCAAAACCAGACCCTTCCGGGTCCTTTGGAGCATTCCAGAAATCCTGTCCATAAAAGCTATGAACAGGACCGGTGACAGAGGGCAGCCCCTAGGTCGGAAGTCCAACATGCACCGAACAGGTCCGACTTAATGCCGCCAATGCGAACCAGACTCCTGCTCCAGGTTCGGCCAGGTTAGAGAACGGATGGCCCCAATAAAGGGCCCCCCACTCCATTACCTCCTGAGCACCCCCATTGGGGTGTTACCTAGGACACGGGTCGGTCAAAGCCTTCTCCAAGTCCAAACACATGTGGACCGGTTGGGCAAACTCCCATGACCTCAAGCCCCCTGCAGAGGGTGTAGAGCTGGTCCACCGCTCCACCGGCCAGGACGAAACCACACTGCTCCCTCCTGCAGCCGCAGGTTCCCACAATCAGCCGCACTCTCCTCTCCAGCACCTGGCATAGGCCTTTCCAGGGAGAGAAGTGTGATTCCCCGATAGTTGGGACACACCCTCTGGTCCCCTTCTTGTGGAGGGGGACCACCACCCCAGTCTGCCAATCCAGGGGAACTGTCCCCTAACCTCCACGCCAGCATGTTGAAGAGACGTGTCAACCATGACAGCCCCACAACATCCAGAGCTCTGAGATACTAGGACGGATCTCGCCCACCCCTCAAGCCTTGCCACCGTGAGTTTTTGACTACCTCAGGACTTCAGCTTCCGGGTGATGGACGCAACCCAGCCCCAAGCACCTGGTCTCTTCTTCCCCCACGGAAGGCATGTCTGTCAGGTTGAGGAGATCCTCAAAGTATTCCTTCCAACCCCCGACAATATCCTTCTTCAAGGTCAGCAGCCTCCCCCACACCTAACACTAAAAAACAGTGTTAGTGAAGCACTGCTTTCCCTTCCGGAGGCGCCGGACGGTTTGCCAGAATCGCTTGAGGCCAACCGATAGTCTTTTCCATGGCCTCTCCCAACTCCTCCCAGGCCCAAGATTTTGCCTCTGCAACCGCCTCGGCCAAGCACACGCCATTCCTCACGGTGGCCTGCTTAGCTGTTTCAGGAGTCCCACAAGCCAGCCAGGCTTGATAGGACTCCTTCTTCAGCTTTCTGACGGCATCCCTTACTATCGTGTCCACCACCGGTTCGGGGATTGCTACACCACGACAGGCAAATCGCTAGAAACCTTACGACCACAGCTACGGGCAGCCGCATCGACAATAGAGGCCAGAGAACACAGCCCATTCGGACTCCATGTCTCCAACCTCCCTCGAACCTGAGAGAAGCTTTCCCGGAGGTGGGAGTTGAACACGCCCCTGACTGACGGTGCACCACCAGGCGTTCCCTGCAGACCCTCACTACACGTTTGGGCCTGCCGAGTCTTTCAGGCTTCACTCCTCTTCCAGCGTATCCAACTCACCACCAGGTGGTGGTCGTTGGACAGCTCTCCGCCTCTTAGGTTTAATTCCTATTTAGTTTTATTTTCTGTATATATTTGAGTTCTTAGGGTGTTTATTTTTTTGCCTCTCTGTTGCCCTTTTGTCTTGGTCTCCTTTTCCCCTAGCTCCTTCCTAGACTGCTCTTTTCACACCTGCTCCCAATCAGCTCGTTAATCCTCTCTTTATTCAGTCTCACATAAATACTCTGCTTTTGCAGTTCCTCGTCTTACTTTTTCTTACCCTGGCTCCTCATGATGGTTTTCCCCTGACGTCTCCATGGTTTCGGTTAAGTTTTACATTTGGTTGGATTTTAGATTCCTGCTTCTGTTACCTGTGTTTATTCATTAAAAAAAATGCAAGAACTCACCTCTGCCTCTCAGCCTCTGCATTCGGGTCCTCAAAACTCAACCAAACCCTGACACCAAAGGCTTTAAACGTTGCTGTAAGTATACCATCTCTTGACCCAGGTGACTGGGTCAATTATAGACCTATATCCAATCTTCCTTTCTTATCTAAAATTCTTGAAAAAGTAGTTGCCAAACAAGTGTATGACCACTTGCACCATAATGAACATTTTGGAGAGTTTCAGTCTGGCTTTAAAGCTAATCATAGCACTGAAACAGTACTGGTGAAAGTTGCTAATGATATTCTGAGGGCCTCAGATAATGGAATTGTATTTGTACTTGTCTTGTTAGGTCTCAGTGCTGCATTTGTGTATGTTTCATGGGTAACAACTATTTACAGTGATTCACAAAACTTAAGATTGAATATTTGAAATGTAATGAAACAAAAGGGTAAGTTACACATTTTATAATTCTTATTGCATTGACATGAAAACATCAATGAAGGTGTTGAAGTAAAATAAGTCTAGGTTGGATTACATTTCATCAAGAAAGACTCATCATGCCACACCCACTCAACAGTTATTGTTGCTGGCATGTCCGTGACAAAGTTGCATTATTCCAAACCGGTGATTGCCAGCTGACCCTGTAACTGCCAGTAGTATGCGTGTGAACACCTCAAAATAGCATGGCCATCCTGAACCTTGAGATGAGCAATCTGCAGCACACCATTCTACATACTGCTTTTTACCTCAACCAGTCCAAACAGGGGTGATTCTGACGGGTCATGCACCTTGCCATCTGGAGATGCACCAAGATATGATGTGTCAGGGCATATAATGAATCCCATAAGGAGCACATTGACCCTCAACATCTCAGCATAGTTTGCCAGCATCTCGGACTCCATCTGCAGACCACACTTCATGGTGGCAGTTTGTCTAGTGGACCCCCAGATCATCGGAGATCCCAGTGCTGTGGCAGCAGACTCCTCCTCTGCACTTCCTGTGGAAGCATCATGTAAACAGCTAGCAGAAAGTCTTGGCTGTCAAAGATGTGCCCATGCAGGAAATCTTGACGGCTCTCTAGTTCTACCCTCTATTTCATAGGACATTTACAGTGACACTTACAGAGACTGAAGATGCATAAGTTGACCGGGTGTGGGCACAAAACACCTATTCGGAAGACTATGCAACATCAAAGGAAGAGAAGGGAAGTCTTGAGCCATGTGGTTCAGAATGACACATTCAGAGAACTTCTCAGGTGGGCACTGATAAGACATTGGTGAGCCCTGTGGCACAGGCCCAAATTTGGATGGAACCAGCTCTAAATTTGAAAGGCCATCTCAGACAAGAGCTGTTTTGTAAGTACTTATTTTCCCAGAAGGCTTTCAAATTAAGGGGTATACTTTGGGTTTGCCACCTGGGAAATCAGAAAAAAAATATGTTAAAAAAAAGACCTCACCATTGATGATTCAAGTCAAGTTAATCTACAGAAAATCCCTTCTAATGTATTTTTCATTTATACATTACTGTACAACAGTACAGTATACTAATGTACTAACTGTAATAAATGAAAAATGAAACTCAAACTGAAAGCAGGATGATATATCACCTTGGTTAAAACGCCCAAGTTACACTTGTGAACAGCCAATGAACATATAGACATGGAATAATAAAACAAATACAGGCACTGTAGGTTGTTCAGTCATACAGAGGCCAATGGACACATCCCTCCACATTTACTGCACAGCATTGATTTCAATCTGAAAAACCTTCCACAGAGTAGAGAAAGATGCAATAATAGAAGAGTTTATTGATACTTAAAAGTTTGAACTTTGGCGCTCAGGCCTTCGGCAGGAAACATAAACGCTGATTTTATACTTTAGTGCAGATAAACTGATGTATGCGAATAAGTGATATTCCCCCAAGGCCTGAAAACTGGTGGTGGAGTTTAGATAGATGAAGTTTGGTTAATCCATAGAAGCAATCCATATACAGGGTGATGCTTGAGTTAGATGTCACTGAATGAACAAAAGTTTGCATAAACTGTCCATGAAGAGCAAACATGAAGTGACTGTGGAGAGAAAAAACTCCCCTTTGGGAAGAAATCTCTGTCAGAACCAGGCTTCAACGTAGGCGGTCTTCGTGCCGGACCGCTTAAAAGTTACAGGGAACTCCATGAAGTCTGGAGGGAGTACACGCTGGAGGTGGAGGTGGAAGGAGCATCGAGGGAGGAGTCGGATGAGCTTACTACAATGGTGGAGAGAAGGGATGGATGGTGGGTTGTCTGAATCAAAAAGTCCGATATAGGAGCGATGGATCTTGCGCTTGTTGAAGAGCAGGCTTAGAGATGATTTGGAGTGGCTTTAAGTAGAGTGCTGGAAGATGATTGGGCAGCGAGGAAAGTGGCTTGAAGCGGGTTGGCTGCATTGGAGGCGGATCAGCCTCAGATTGAATGGAAGTAATCAGAGTTTCTTCAGTAGAATTTCCGCCTTAGCTTCATTTCAAATCACATCCTTCTCTTCTTCTCTTTAATGATGCAGGTTTTTGCACAGGGTTGATATGATTGAAGACCAGCACCTCTGTAATGAATCCACAAAGTGGCACGGACAAACTGTGAGTTCTTATACCTTGTATTTTGTTTTTGCTTCTTTGTCTCTTCTGATTATATGTGGGAATCTTGTTGTAATCACCTCTATCATATACTTTAAGCAGCTTCACACTCCAACAAACTTCCTTATCCTCTCTCTAGTTGTGAGTGACCTGCTTGTTGGGGCTTTAGTTTTACCTTTTAGTTCAGTATTGTCTATGAGCTCATGCTGGTATTCAACTCATCTACTCTGTAAAATTCGAGGTTTGTTTGATATATTATTGTCTGTATCATCTATCTTAAACTTGTGCTTTATATCTGTGGACAGATATTATGTAGTATGTCACCCTCTAACATATAGAAATAAAATAAATGTTCGTGTTTCTCTACTCATGATCTTAGTGAGCTGGACTGTTCCCCTTCTACTTGCGGTTACCATCACATTTCGAAGGATAGGCATAGAGGATCCGAGCAGGAGATGCAAGATTTTTTCTGTTACAAAGGAATCTATTACAGGATCTTTCTTTGCATTTTATATCCCAGCTATTATAATTTTGGCCATTTATTTAAAGATTCTGGTTGTAGCAAAAAAGCAGGCACGCTGCATCCAGAATACTTTAAAGATTGCTGTATCTGTCAGTCAGATGGAGAAAAAGGCTAACATAACTCTGGCTATTGTAGTGGGAGTCTTCTTATTGTTTTGGACTCCCTTCTTTTTGTCTGGTAGTTTTTATAGAATAAACAATAGCAGAACACCAGATGTAATGGTGGAAATATTTAAATGGATTGGATGGTCAAATTCTTTTTTAAATCCACTGGTTTATGCTTACTTCTACAAATGGTTCAGAAGGGCTTTTAAAATGATAATTCATGGGAAGTTGTTTCAGGGAGATTTTTCCAATACTAATCTGTTTTGATTTATAGATTTATACATCCACACATCATGTTCCTCATTTTGATTCTGCTATCTTCAGTGTACCATTCATGTAGAATCTATGACAATGTATTTCAGATGAAAATGTGCTTGGTGTGTTCCTACTTTTAAAAGAACAGTTAAAATAGTTTTCTATAGTTGCCATTAGAGTTTTGCATATATACTAAATTAATAAAGAATTTTTTTTTTTCCTTCCTAATTATAATTGATTTGCTGTAGAAGGCTAGCGGGGTCTTTGCCTTAATATGTCTTTATGTGTAACTCTGTTGTCTCTCTACAAAATCCTTTCAGTAACAAAAAACTGGAGAACCATCCTTCAAAATCAATGTGTCACAACATTTTTATCCTATACACTAACACTAACATGTTCCTCATTTTGATTCTGCTATCTTCAGTGTACCATTCATGTAGAATCTATGACAATGTATTAACGATGAAAATGCTTGGTGTGTAAAATATTTTTTATGCATATACTGCAAAAAAATAGTGAAGAAGTCACCTCCAGGGCAAGAAGAGCAATCCTCCGTTTGGAAAAGAGGAAAAGGATGGTGGAGGAGGACTCCTAGTTGGGGAGTTGTTTTTTTCAATTTATTTAGATTTTCTTTAAAAAAAAACATATTTAGGTAGGTTTCATTTCTGTTTGTGTGGAGATCTTTTTATTTTGAATAGTTTTTAATGTATATTGTTTCACTTTTTTCTACAGATTTTCTATGCCTTTTTTGTTCTAAACTGTTCTAAATGTTCTGAATTCTTTAATAACATATATATGCTGTTCTTAATGTTCTGAAAAAAATATCCTGTTAATAAATGCTTTAACTGTTTGAACATTCTACTAATTTTCATTTTGTTTTATCGGCAGCTGTTCATAAAATTTTATTTTTGGGGGTATTTTGGACTACATTAGGCTGGGCTAAAATTGGGCCATTTGCTCTATATTTACCCAAATGTTAAGGCAGTCCAAGTAGCCCAAAAACCAGTGTTTAGTGTATGCTACAAGGGCTCCATGGAGCATGAGTGGGGCTGTTTGGGGAACGTTTGGGATCCAGTCATTATACCAGGCCATGTCCTCCAGAAGCACTGCCTACAGCACTCCTCCTGAGTAAGGGGTAAGACCAAATCTGCCCTTTTCGGTAAGAGCTAGTGCAAACGTGGCACATGTGCCAAATTGTAAACCAGTCTCACCAAAAAATAAGAACTGTGTGGCTGCTTTTAATCAAATTAGGAGTGATTTGGACACAGTCTTTAGCTGTTCACAAAATGTGATTTTTGGGGGGCATCTTGGGATACATTGATTACCCAGGGTTCATGCACGGCCTCTTGGATAAAAGTGGGCCATTTGGTTTACATATTTTCTAATGTTAATGTGGTCCAAGTGGCCCAAAATTACGGACTTTTCAGCCACATCGAATACATTAATCTTTGGGAAAATTTCAACTAAATCTTCGATTTGAGACCAGAGACAGGCACATTTGGCTGGGATAAAACTGGGCAATGTGTCAGGATTTGGTGTGGATTGAGGACCCAAAAGCAGAGGCAAGTAGGCAGAGGTGAATTTAGGTGGGTTTAATGAGGTTCTCAGTTACGGAGGCAGGAATCAAAAAAATCCAACAAAAAATAACAAACAAATCCAGAACCAAGGAGACATCTGGGGAAACCAAACTCTAGAGCCAGGGAGAGACGAGGTAAGCAGACAGACGTGCTAGACGAGGATCCAGCAAACAGGAACTGAAGAGGGAGGGCTTCTTAAAGGGGACAGAGACAAAGAGAGGGCTAACGAGAGGATTGAAAACAGGTGAGGACAGAGCAGAAAACAGAGCTAGGGAAAGAGGACACAAGAGGGCAGCAGAGGACAACAAATGGAAAACCTGGAAGACAGGAACTAACAAGAAAATAACAATTAAACACTAAAAACAAGAAGCAAAGCAAAGCTGAACACTCCAAATAAACATAACAAAACCAAGACTGTGACACAATGTGGTCAACATTTCTCCTAACATTGAGTTAGTCCAAGTGGCCAAAGAACCAGTGTTGTGTATGCTACAAGGGGTTTATGCAGGTTATTGGAGCATGAGTGGGGGCTGTATTGGGGATTGTGTGGGGTCCCTGGGAGGGGTCATCGGGGGACCTTTGGGACACTTTTCAGATATGTCTGAAGCGGGTTTAGACTGCTTTGATCTAGTTGAACTTTCAGAGTTTGCAAAACTATTGTCTTCATCTAAACCTTCGCCGTGTATGTGTAATGATCCAGACAGAAGACCCAAATTTTCAGCCAGAACACAGGATAAGGACCTAAACAGTTTATTCAACACTCAGGACTTCAGGAGCACATCCACAGAGGACCAGGGATTACTAAGAACGGAGATTTAGGTTAGTGGCTTGAAGGAGTTCAAATAATGGAATGCATGAAACCTCCCGTGCCTCCATTCTTCAAGAGTTAATTTAATTGACAGGAGTTCCAGATTCCCCACATAATTTTTGTGCTCAGCCTGTGACAATGTCCCAGGAAAAAAAGCACAAGGGTGAATCAGACCATCAGAGGTCCTCTGGCTCATGACCGCACCTACCCCAGTGCTAGAGGCATCAACTTCCACTATGAATTGTCTCTTTGTATCAGGGGACCTGAGAACTGGGGAAGTAGTGAACAGTGTCTTGAGCTTGGTGAAAGCCTCACTGATTGACTACCCCAAACAAACTTAACCTTGGATGAGGTTATGGCATGAATAAGGGAGGCAACCTGACTGTAGTTGTGGATAAAACCATGGTAAAAATGAGCAAACCCCAGGAACCTCTGTAGTTGCTTAAGATCACTAGGGGTGGGCCATTCTAGGACCGCTGTAACTTTGCAGGGATCAGCCAGGGTTGAGATCCTGAGTAGGAGGCTGGGGTAGACAAAACCTCCCTATGTCATCTCTCTCTTCTCCCACAGAGAGCCGGAGAACAATTTGAGTAGCCAAATCTTCCATTTCCTTTAGTGAGGTGGGATAAATCAGAATATATCCTACAACATGGACCTATACTTACTTAGCAACAAAACAGTACATCTTGAAGTTCAAGTATGAGTCTTAGCAATAATAAAGTCTCTAGTGCTGGCTGGCTTGCCAAACAAGGAAGCAGTTGTACTGCGTTATGCAGTCCTGTTTCTGACCTTATGCCTACTTAGCAACACAGAGATTGCAACATGTAAACAGGGAGTCTTTACAAGCTGGAAGTCACAAGTCTTTGCAAAACAAAATCATTAGGCCCACTCGCACGCAATCCGGTCACAAGCCAAGAACTTCCAGGAAATGTTATTCAGAGCGTCCAGTCGTGCGCGTGCATCCACACAGTGCGTTGTGGAGCCTATAAAAGGCCGCCCTCAATGGATTGAAGGTGGGGGAAAACTACAGATGTGAGGACATAGCGCTGGATGTATGAAGTGTTTAAGACAGCTGTATGAATTCGGTTTTGTAAATAAATGTTTCCCCCCTCCGGAGACAATGGAGTGAATCGTCAGCCTTCTTCCTATCATAAGAGAATTCTACCAATGAGCTTCCACAATTGGTGCATTTTGGCCGCATTGAATTGAATCAGGACCTCCCGGGTGAAAACAAGGAAAAACTAAGCAAAAGGAGAGGTAAGTTAAATTTACCCTCCTATTTATTAATTAGTATAGGCAGAAAGCTCTTACTGGCCACTGAATTAATTTAAGCGATTCACCTTTCTGTCACCGGATGTGCTGCAGCATAAATTGGCATCTTGAGATAAATAGTAGCTGTCGAGAACTGGCTCGGATTTTTGTTTTGGATGATTAATAGTAATCTGCTGAAGCGAGATTGCACCATAACTTTATAGAAATTGGTGGAAACTGGCGGTCACGGATTATAAGTGATGTATCATTATGAATGATGCAACTAATATGTATATCTCATTCTAGTGAGGAAATAACTTTCCTATATGTCGCCGAGTTGCAGTTCGACTGAGCCTGAAAGGCTGTTGTTGTTGAGAAAAAGGCCTGAGTCCAGAGGGACTATATTGAGATCTCAGTTGTTGAAGTTGCTTATCTCCGGAGAAAGAAATAGCAGGGCAGCTTGGCTCTGTAGTTGATGTTGTCAGACCGAAAAGTTGATAAAAGAGTTGGAAAGTGCATGCAAATTAGTTTAAATTGGCTGCTTGGGTCTATGAAGTTAAAGAATTCTGTGCACAACAGATTAATTGCCATGGCATCTAATGGTATGAATGTCTAAAGAGCTCTGTGTGACTCTGTATGAATCTGTGATTATATGACTGGTGCTGTTTGCAAGAGTGTGTGGTGATAAGAAATCTAAGTGCGCACTAAAACATCTGTTTAAATTTAAGACCTCATTCAGATCTGTAATCGGATCTGCTTAATCACTCACTGTAATTTAATTCGGCTGAAAACAGTGTCCCGAGGCAATAAGGTTGGTATTCAAGAGTCTAAAAAAAAAAAGATAAAATAAAGAGATAAAAGTTAAATAAGAGAAAAAAATTAAAAAGGAAAAAATTGCATAAATAAGTCTAAAAACATAAAAGACTAAACAAAAGAAAGAAAGTGATCACTTTATATCTGCAAAAGACGTCTGCTTTCACTTCAATTGTAACTGCGTCACATTTTCTAATAGCTGACCTGCATGAAAAATGGGTGTCCAGTTGTTTGTTCTAACAGAAAAGGCTTAATTGTGCCCAATGTTTAAACATACTTGGCCGAAAAGTCGTTAGTTATTACAAAACAATTTGTTACGTAAACAGTGGATATAAGAGAAGTTTCAAAATTTGTACGACAACATCTAAAAAAGTTTCAAAACAAGTTTTTCTTAGCAAAAGCCCCCTCCCTTTTCTTCTCTCCTCCTATGAGCCTGTCTGTGTGTGCGCTGACACACACACACACGCTGGAAGCTTAAAAATGCCACGACGTTCTGTATCTGTTAAATAGGATTATATATTATTATAAACAAAACTATGTTAGAAGCCGGCATGTGTCTGTCTGTCTGTCTGTCTTTATGTTCTTTGTCTGTCTGTCTGTTCTATGTTGTTTGTTCAATGTCAACATGTCTGTCTGGGGTATAAAATATTTGTTCTATTATGTTTCAGTATAAACAGATCAATAGTAGAATTAAACAGCAGATAATTAGATTACAGTTATGTTAAAACATAGATTAATATGGCAACAAACATAAAATCCCATGAAGAACTGGATTCTCTCTATGCATCCACGTCCGGACATATGATAAGAAAGGTATGCAGGAAACCTGTTGCTAAAAAAGTCGAATTTCTGCACGTTCTATTTGGATGCATTTTGAGTAATTCAGTAATGAGTGGGACCAAAGTCATCAGAAAATACTACAAGACAAACAATGACAAAACTTTCTAAAAAGAAAATACAAATAATGAGCACAAGAAATAGGATCTGGTCTAGACATTTTCTATTATAAAGTGTTTGGTTTTAGTTATATTTTGTTTATGTTGTTTTGCAAATGCTATCAATGTTGCTGTGATTTTTGGAGTTGAACCTTTAGAGGAGCTGAAATTTATGCAGAGTGTTGATCCTCCTTTTTCAAATGTTTATAAAAAGTGAAAAACTATGGTCGATTTTATAAGAAATATATTGATTAATATATTTACATCTTACTATGTCTTGAAATTAACATGTTAAAGGTTAGAAAATCAATTTGTACTAAAAGTTCTGTAAACCCCCCCTCCCACCTCCCGCCCAACAGTAAGGTCCAAAATGGTTCTGAATTCTGTCCCGAGGCAAACGGAAACTCAACACACACACATTTTCTACACACACACATTATGCCTGACTCACACACAGCTGCTTGTTTTCGCTGAAAGACAGAAGGAGCAGCACAGTTTCCAGAGTTTAAGCAGGGGCGATCAAAATAGAATTAGGGCCCGAGGGTTTAGAAGCATTTTTAACTGAAAACAATGTACAGATTGTTACACTAGAATGATATTGTGTACGGCATGTAAAGGGACTGATTCTGCAGCTTATATTTGATTATGATAAACCCCACATGATTAGACAAATCCTTCCTTTGCACATAGATGACAGAATTAGATTACTCCTGAGTTATGTTGATCTTACTGTAGCAAAGTGAATAAGTGAAACACTAATTATTAACAATACTTAAAGGTGAATTTTCAAAAAGAGCAAGTTACATTTATGCTAAGGATTTTTTAATGTAATTAACTTTTGATGAAACTTGATAGAACAAATACAACTCAACAATTATTAGGGGTAAGAGATAAATAAAATGAAGTCCTTTTAACACCTTGAAGCAAAAGCTGGAAAGTGGTTTTGCTATGGGAAAATTATGATTTATAAATTGTTTTTTCATAAAACAATTAACAAGGCAAATTATTTACATGGAGAATTTAATTAAACCTAAAACAGTATTGTGCTTGTCTTAAACATTTACAATGTTTATTTATATACGCCAAATGCATTCATTAAGGCACTTTACAGAGTAATGAAAATGGTATGTAGACACAGGAGTTGGATGAGTTTGGCTGAAAGGTTAGGATACGGTGCCCTGAGCCCAGGGGGGCTCGGAGCTGCATGAGAGTCGTCCAGACTTGTGACCAGCTGATCACTAAATGCCGAGGTGAGCCTGGTGAACTGAAGCCGTGCAGCCGAGACCGAATGAGGCGGAGACTGGAGGAATCACGGTCATCTAGCCGAAGCGGCTCGAGCAAAGAACACTGGCAGAACTAGAAAGTGCTGCAGCTGACATGAAAAGATTGGAGGGAAGTGCTGGCCTTGTGGTTGGGGCATAGAGCTTGGAATCCTGAGGTTGCGAGTTCGAAACCCTCTTCCACAGACTGCCACTCTGGGTCTCTGAGCAAGACCCTTAACCCTGACTGCTCTCTGGTGCCCAACGATGGCAGCCACTGCTGAGATCAATAAAACTTCAATTAATTATTAAGCTCGGCCAAAATAGGAGATGTTTCTGTCGCTGGTTGCTGGACGTGAAGAAGCTGCAAAAAGCCAAACACATCAGATACTCAAATTAACACAGCTTTATGGTCAGAGTAAGTGAATTATGGTTTATTTATGTACAACAGCAGAGATCAGCAAAACATTTACATTTACATGGTGTCTAAAATAATTTCTATTCTGTCTTACAAAACAACCTATAGGTTTAACTGTACTTCTAATTCTAAAGCATCTATTGCAAACTAAATACAATCAAAATTTGTAATCAACGCCTTAGAGCAGTTGTGATTATCTTAATATAAACTTGCATTCCAAACCTTTGAATGTCATGATTTTCTTTATAGCAAAACTATTTTGTAACATCATAATGCATTACGTTCTGGTTCAGATACTTTCTAAAACAAACGCTTAACAAAATATGGTCAGTATTTAATATAGAGTGATGTGAAGTTTGCTGAGCACATTATGAGACTTAGAACCAGCATGAGGAAGAATATCTCATATCACATTTAGCAGAGACATTTTAGGACTTAGAGAAAACATGCTGATCAGTTCATGCAATTAGAATTAAGTAACACTGAGATTTAGATAAGTTAATAACATTAGAGTAAGATTTTGTCCTTTCTTTTCTTTTCTTTTTTTTTTTTCTGTTCATCTTAGAACAACATGTTTCCAGCTTTGGGGGACAGAACTCACACTGACATTCTGTGTAAACCTGCTGATGTTTACTTTACAAAGACTGAATTAGTATTGGGAAAACTAAAAGCAGTAATTAATAAGCTTCAAAATGTTCAGAATATGTTACTAATTGCCACTATGTAAATCATTACAACGGTTACATCCTGAATCCTATGGGATGTTGTTTGAACCTTATTTTACTTTTAGTTTGTTTTTGGAACAGTTAAGTTGAAAAACCACCAGCTATGATTTGTAAAGATTCAGCCAACAGTGAATCTACAGATGTTATTTCAAATATTAGAAATCAGTTTTCTTCATTATGACTATATTCTCTGTTAAGGTTGATAAACATGATGTATTAATTGATCAAAGGTTTGAATGGAAAAGATCAAACATTTCCAGACCAGTTTTATTTTAAGTACAAAGGCTCAGCCTCCTTAATGCAGGACACAATGTGGACCAGGTTTTAATTGCACATTCTGCATTAACAACGTACTAATTATTCTGCTTTAAGTTTCTCTTCACAGACGCTGCTAAACCTGAAACCTTTTCTGAAGGAAGACTCACGGTTTGTGCCAAATGTCATAGTAAGGTAGGAAAACTATTAATGGATATTACATAGAGCTCAGCTGCTGATACTTTGGAATTGTTCCCAAATTCAGTGATTTAAAACAAACAGTCTATAGTATTAAGAACTAAATCAGAAGATAGAGACATGTGAAAATTATGTGACTATGTTAGAATAGGTCATGATTCAAATTAATTAAATAGAAACATTCAATAAGAACCTCCTAGTGATTATCTAGGCACAAAGTACAATGTAAGATTAACATGTGTACCTGTAAACTATATGGAATATAAATATTAGAGAATGCAAAAGAAGCTGCTAAAAAGTAAATAAATCAGGAAAACTTAAATTAAGACTGTCTACAACATAAAATAAAAAATAAATAAATCAGCAGAAGCCTATGAAGTATTTAAAGACAATAAATTTCCATAAATTAGAGATTCTAAGAGATGAATCCTTAAATAATGCACTAGATGTACCTCTGTAAAAACTTTAAGTAAAACTAAGAAATCAACATTCAGACTAGTTTTACAATAATAAACCAGGATGTTTATTTAAGTTAGACTTTCTCTCCCCAGCATCAGGACTAGCTGTTTACTCAATAAGATACAGAAATAGAGAATAATGTTTGCAATGTTTTTGTACAAAATGTTACTTGGATTTTGAATAAAACTCTTACATCCTAAAGTGAGAGCAACATGTATTTAATTCAATATATGAGCTTGAAACAGAACAAAGAAGCAGATCTGGTTCAAGAAGTGAAGAACCGATTATATTAATAGATGTAAGAGGTTAGTTATGCTTTAGATTACATGAGATGATTCTACGTGAAGCGTAGAATGAAAACTGTTTACTGCACTAAAGATTAATATAGAGACAGATCAGAATCCTAAATGCAGATGACAAAAGACTTAAAACAGATTATAGGCTAAAACAGACTAAATACAGTTCTAGCTCAAAGCCGAATAAAGTATGTTAATACTTACTCAAATATCTTTGTGTTTCGAAAGACATTTTTTCTGTCCGTCTCTCTCTCTTGCTTGCTCCATGGAGAGAGGAAAAGTCACTCTGCATTCCAGTCTGATTAAGCAACTTCCGTCCACAGGAAAACAACCTTTTATTTTTTCTAGCTTGGCATAGAACCACAGAAATGATTAAGGTTAAAGTGGACACACTAACTTGTTTATGAATATCCAAGGCGAAACGTACAATCTTAAAAAGGTTACATTCCTGGTTATCTGCACCGAGCCAACTAATATCTAACAGAATAAACATTATAAATAAGTAAAAGTAAAAATGTATCTCTGCAGAGTTTGCAAGATCAAGGATTAGTTTCATTTAGAAATCAGACTTTACACAAATAAGATGAAAAGTTAAACATAATTTCTGTCTCCAATACGTAACGCAGATTGTCACACATGTTCTTAATACATTTCTAACAGTAAAACACTGAATAAAAACAGGCTTTACAACTGGAAAAGCACCTTAAGATTTGAATTCAGGAATATTATGTGTGAGATTATGTGATCCAAGTGTATAAACTGTCCAATAAATCCTAGATCTAGAATGTCTTTACAAATGTTGTTATAAAGCACAGAAAGTCAGAATGCAGATTGTCTTTACAAATAATGCAGGATGGCACTCAACTTGCTTCCAGAGGAAAAAGGATTTTTGCTTATATTCTCATTATTACTATGCTGCTATAATCTTTAGTACTTCTTACTACCCCTGTGCATGAAAACCCTGGTTAATAAAATTGGAACAGAAGGCTAAGATAATAAGAAACAATTTTTCAGTGTGTACATTTTTAGGGCAAAGAACACCAAATTGCCCCCAGATGATGCCTCCACCCCTTGACAAAATGGCTGAGCCTCGGTACGCTATGGAGCCTGAGAAGAACACCTGAGAGCTGAGAGTGGTTTGACTATATTATTTCTTGTTTTTTCTTTTATAATCAATTTCCCATGTAAGAGGAACCATTATTATTTTACTCATGTTTTTTTTTTTTTCTTTCCTTGTGTCATTAACATATAATTGGGGGGATGCATGCGGGAAAAGGACCCAGGAACTTTCTGTGATGAGAAGGACCTTGCCAGAGTGAATAGAAAAGGTGATGAATTTGACTGTATTTATCTCATGCTTAGCTGTGTTAACTAGTATTTAAATTACAAGATTCCTGAAATAATTGTGGAGCGATTTTAAGGATGTAACAATCGATTGCACAGTAGGATTGGACCTGCCATTTTCTTTTGAGTAAAGTTTTTTCCTGTTTTTGTTATTTTTAGGAAGGTAAGATGATTATAATTTATTTCCATGTTTTTACACAGGTAAGATTATCCAACAAAAGATAGACTTTTGTTTGTTGTTTTGGCCTGAGGTCCACCCTGGAAGTCTCTACAATCGTGTTACATGATTTATTTCATTATTATCAGAAAGGTTAATTCTCTGAGATTTAAATTTTACAGATTATTGGAGGAT
>JAGKQL010001948.1:10487-24243 GCA_018398635.1 Cyprinodon brontotheroides | reverse complement strand
GCATCTGAAATTTAACAACCAATACATGTAAGAAAAACTAATTTTAACTTGGTGATTAACGCGACAAGTAAGCAAAAAAACACATCCCTGTGGAAATGGTGTTCACAAAGTTATGCACAAATATTATGTACATAACATTTACAGCTGAAATAGTAAATCTAAATACTGGTGATGGATTATTGAAACAATCATTAACACAACTTGATTAAAAAATGTTTCAACAAATTTAAAGTTTTACCTTCTGAAATCGACTAAGAAAATCTGCGCACAATAGGTAAATACATACGACATCCAAAAGCAGCCAACCTAACCAAGATGAAACGCCTTGAGCAGCGTGTTCACATACACAAAGATGTGGCTTGTATAGAAACTAAGCTATTCACAATGGTGGGATTAAAGATAAATGTTCATAATCCACCCACCAGTAACTTGCTAAACAATCTGTAAGCTTTTATACATTTATTCTGTCTACATAGCCGGACATAGAGTATTTTAAAAACAGTGCGGTACCACTCTCTCAAATGGCCGACATGACGCCCAAAGGAAAACAAATCCACCACTTGCATGCTTAACAGGCTTGTGTGTTTTAATAAATATATATTATTTCTATATACAGCAACATTTACAGTACGTTAAACAAACGTAGTACCACACTCAATTATCAAAGTAACAGTCTATATTCAAAATAAAAAATAGACTTCAATAAATTAACTTCCAATGTAAAACGAAAAGTATATCTCAAACCTCCTGCCTAACCAAGATGGCGCGTACTACCACGTGTTCACGTACACAAAAGAATCGGGTGCGTAACATAAAAACCTTGCTAATTCAAGATAAACGATTAAATTTCGCCAATCCACCAGTAACTTCATAAACAATCTGTTAGCATATAAACATTTATTCTGACTACATAGCCGGACACAGTGATTTAAAACAGTGCGGTGCCACTCTCAAAATGGCGGACATGACGCCAAGGTAAAACATGCAATTTTTCAATAAAAATAAACAAACCCCACACACTTGCTGAACAACCTTCTATGTTTCATATACATGTTGTTTTATATACATAGCAACATCTGCCGTAGATAAACCAGCGCCGGTGCCACACTCGACTTTTTCAAGTAACGGTTTAAAATTTACTGGTTCAATATAAAAAGCGAATCATATATCATAAACCTGACCCACAACCAAATGGTGGCGCGTCTAGGTGTTCACATAAAAAAGAATCTGATCGCGAAAGATAAAAACCTTGCTAATTCAGATAAGCGGTAAATGTTAAGCCAATCCACCGGTAACTTCATAAACAATCTGTTAGCATTTAAACATTTATTCTGACTACACTTAGCCGGACACAGAAGTGATTTAAACAGTCTTGATTGCCACACTCCAAGAAAGCGGTAGGACATGGCCTTAAATAAAAACAATGCAATTTTCACAATCATTAAACAAATCCCCACACACTTGCTGAACAACTACAGGTTTTCATATACATATAGCGAGGTTTTATATACATAGCAACATCTATGATACGGAAGATAAACCAGCGTAGTGCCACTTTCGACTTTCAAATAACAGTTTAAAATTCCTTGTTCCAATATAAAAGCGAATCATATATCTCAAGAGCCTATTACTAACAAGGAAGTAGTGATCCTGCGTGTTCACATAAAAGAATCTGATGCTTCCAAAGACAAAAAAAAACCTTGCTAATTCAGATAAGCGGTAAATATTAAATGATACAGTAACCTTACTCTAAACAAACTGTAAGCATTTAAGCTTATCTATTATGTCCAACATAGCGGACACAGAAGTAATTTCAAAAGTGCGGTACCACTCACAAAATGGCCAGGACAGGATAACCCCGTTAAAAACAAATCCACACTCCTCACTTACCCTAAACAACCTTCTATGATTTCCTTACATATAATAGTTTAATATACAAAACAAGAAAATATATAGTGCAGATAAAACCAACCTAATTCACCCACGTTACCAACTTTCAAGTAAAGTTTAAAATTCAAGTAAAAAAACAAACAAAACCTTCAACAAATTAAGTTCCAATATAAGTACAAAATAAACATTTCTACAGAGCGCAGCCAACTGAAAACATAACGAAAAATATACTCACGTCAGCCAGAAAATCAACTCTTCAGGATTTCAAAAGTCAAAGGAGAAAAAAGATGCAAATATCCAAACAAACTCCGTGTTCAGGTGTGCAGAAACCAAATCCCTTCAACAACACAAGCGAATGTCTGCAGCTGATTTACCTGCAAGTGACCGCTGACTTCTTCTTCTTCTTCTTGTTGTGTTTATTGGCGGTTGGGCAACAAACTTAATAGTAGCATTACCGCCACTTACTGTATGGAGTGTGGTTCGTGAATCAGGTTGGGGAACAAGAAAGGCATATATATACATATATATACCTATATATACTCATACATAAAAAAACCTACACATACAAGCTTACATCCATATTTATATTCTATTCATCACTATCATCCACACATTCACTCTTATGTCTACTCTATCAAATTCTACTGAATATCTTAGTTTTCTTTAAGAATCTAATAACTATTTGTATATGTTTGCTCTCCAAACTTTTCCTCAAAATATCTATTAACATAAATTTTTCCTTAATACTTTCAAACTCTTTTTTCATACATCTTCTCTCTCTTTCATATTTATCACATTCTAGAATAACATGTTCTACTGTTTCCCATTCTCCACAATATTCACATTTACCAGTTGCATGTTTTTGAATTTTAAAAAGTGAGTAGTTAAGTCCAGTATGCCCAAATCTTATCCTGGTTATCACTCTTTCCTCTTTTCTATTTCTTTTTCCCTTTCTTCTTTCTTCAACCTTCTTCTGAATTTTATAAAACCATCTTCCTGTTATTTCTTCATCCCACCTTTTCTGCCACTTTTCCATCAGTTTTTCCTTAACCATACTCTTTCCTTCAGCTTTACTTATTTTAACTTTAATGCTAATTGGTTTTTGAATTGCCCCTTTTGCTATTTCATCTGCTCTCTCATTTCCTTCTATTCCAATATGTGCTGGAACCCATACAAAAGTAACTATCACACCCATATTTTTAATTCTATATAATGTGTGAAATATTTCTAATAAAATGTCCATTCTACTATCCGATTGCTTGTTTTTAATACTTAATAATGCAGAACTTGAATCTGAACAGATTATTGTTTTTAAAGGTTTTATCTCTTCTACCCATTGTAAGGACAATAAAATTGCCATCATTTCTCCTGTGTATACTGATAAATCGTCTGTAATTCGTTTTCCTATTCTTATATTGAATTCTGGTACAACAAACGCTATTCCTACTTTTCCAGTTATCTTTGATGCATCTGTATAGATTTGAATATACTGATAGTAATTGTTTAAATGTACCTGTACTGAACTACTATCAATGATGAAAGATTTATCCTGTTTCTTTTCCATGATTGTCATATCCACTGTTGCTTCTGGTAAAATCCATGGCGGTATTACTGATGTTGGTGTTGTATGACTAATTTCCAGACTATTCATGTTAAATTCTTTTATTTTGTTTTCAATTGTCCATCCAAGACTCCCCATTTCTTTTGTTTCTTTTTCCCAACATGGTTTTAAAATTTCCATAGCTGGATGATCTGAATTATTGCTCTGCAAATTTAACCAATAATTTAATTCCAACCTTAATCTTCTTAATTCTAATGGCATTTCTCCCATCTCTACTTCCATTGCTGCTCTTGGTGTGGTTTTAAATGCTCCAGAACACAATCTTAATGCTTGATGTTGTATTACCTCTAGTTTAACCAAATGTGCTTTTGCTGCTGAACCGTAAACAATACAACCAAAATCTATGTTAGCTCTTATCATACCTGTATAAACCTGTTTCAAAGATTGCCTATCTGCTCCCCAATCATTGCCAGCCAAGCATCTCAAAATATTTAAGATTTTCTTACTTTTATCAACAACTTTCTGGATATGTACATTCCATTTTAGTTTATCATCAAACCATAATCCTAGAAATTTAATACATTTTACTTGCTCTAACTCTTGACTATATAATTTTAATTTTACTTCCCTGTTTATTTTTTTCCTAGTAAATACCATTACTTTTGTTTTTTCGACTGAAAACTTAAATCCCCATTGCCATGCCCATCTCTCTAGCTCATTAATAACATCTTGTAATTTTTTAACAATGAAATCTAAATTCTTCCCTCTTTTCCAAACCGCTCCATCATCCGCAAAGAGTGAACATCCCATTTCTTTATCAATACCTTTAAAAATATCATTTATCATAATAGAGAACAATAACGGACTTATTATACTCCCCTGTGGTGTACCATTCTCTACTCTATATACTCCTGATGTTACTTCACCGATTCTAACTTGAATTTTCCTATTTAGTAAAAAGTCTTTAATCCATTGATATATCTTTCCTTTAATGCCCAACCTATATAGTTTAATTAATAATCCCTCTACCCACATCATATCATACGCTTTTTCTATATCAAAAAATACTGCCACCACATTTTCTTTATTTACTTGTGCCTTTCTAATTTCATGCTCTAGACATAATGTTGGATCATTAGTACTCCTCCCTTTTCGAAATCCACTTTGATAATTTACTATATACCCCTTGCTATTTAAATAAAATATTAGTCTATTGTTAATCATTTTTTCCATTATTTTACACAAATTTGATGTTAAAGCTATTGGTCTATAATTTTCTGGTATTGATTTATCTTTCCCTGGTTTTGCTATTGGTACTATAATTGATTCTTTCCATTCCATTGGTAATTTCCCCTCCTCCCAAATTTTATTATAAAATTCCAATATTATCCCTTTAGATTTTTCACTGAGCTGACTTATCATTCTATACCATATTTTATCTTTCCCTGGTGCTGTATTTTTAAGTTTTGTAAATGTAGAGTTCAATTCAGCTTTTGTGAATTCAACATTTAACAAATTATTTGCTTCTTCTTCATTCTGCAACACATCTTTATATTTGAGTTTTGTATTTTCTCTTCCTTTTCTACCCTCCTCACTAATATTGTCAGAACTGTGGATTTTACTGAATGTTCTTGCCAATATTTCTACTTTATCATCGTCTTTAACTATATTTATATTATCTACTTTTAATATAGGATATTCGAATTCTCTTTTAATGCCATTCATTCTTCTAATCATTTTCCAAATTTTTTCTACTTTTGTTTCCTTCCCTATTGTGCTACAAAAATTTCTCCAGTATTCTCTTTTTGTATTCTTAATTATTCTCCTTACCATAGCTTGCTTTCTTTTATAATCAATTAAATTCTCATACTTTAAGTTACCTCTTAATACCTTAAATGCTTTGTTTCTTGCTTTTATTGCTTCTTTACATTCATTTGTCCACCATGGTACTATTTTCTTAGAATTTTTACAGCCTACTTTCTTCACAGATTTATCTGCTGCTTCCAAGATTATCTCACAAATTTTTAAATTTATTTCATCTATATTCATTTCCATATCCACTTTTTCTAATTTTATTTGACTTAAAAATCTAAATTTAATCCAATCTGCTTTATTAAAATCCCATTTTTTACTGACCTTTCTATTTTTATTATTTATATTTAATCCTACTTTTATTGTAATGGGATAATGATCACTACCTATTGTTGTATTTTTATCAATGATCCATTCACAAATACTAGCTAACCCATTTGAGACTATTATTAAATCAATAGCTGATTCCATCCCTGTTCTTATATTAAGTCTAGTTCCCCTCCCATCATTAATACATACAAGATTTTTACTTTCTATTAATTCTTCTATTATTTTCCCATTTCTATCATTACATTTACCCCATAATGTACTATTAGCATTAAAATCCCCACACCAAATTACATTTCCTTCCAAATATTCAGTTAATTCCTCCATTATTTCAATTGATAATAATTTACATGGATTATAAAAATTTATTATTTTAACTTTACCACCTTGTTCCCAAATTTCAATTATTATATATTCAAGTTCTTTCCCTTTCCCTAAAACCTGATATTGTATCCCTTCTTTTACAAATATACCACATCCACCTCCTCCTCCCTCCTGCCTATCTCTTCTTACACTACCATATCCGTTAATCACAAAATCCAACGTTTCTTTTAGCCATGTTTCCTGAATACAAATAATTTCTGGTTTTTCCTCAAGACTATCAATATATCCTTTAAGTTCCTGTCCGTTAGCAATCAAACTTCTTGCATTCCATTGTAGTATTAACATGAATTATTTCCACCAGATGTTCCTGGCTTCCCGTCTACCTCCAATTTTTTGTTTATGCTCTCCCATGATCCCTCTTTAAACCCCAAAAACTTTTCCGCTCCCCTCACTATAATTTTAATCTTCTCCGTTTTATTCTTGGCTTGGTCAGTACAGTTGATGACATATGCCATGAATAATATTAGTTTTTCTACTGGTATCACGATCTTTTCCTCTGTCTGTATCTCACTTTGCAGTGGAATTTGCCTCGTTTTTTCAACCTCTCTTATTTTCTGTTCTTTCACATTTTTAACTGCCTCTGCATAGCTTATATTTTTGGTCATTTTAATCTGTGTGACTTCTTTTGCTTTCTTCCTGACTTCACATCCTCCGAATGTAACTCTATGATTCCCTCCACAGTTACAACATTTTTCTTGCACTTCTTCTTTACACTCTTCTAATTTGTGATCTTCTCCACATTTTGGACATCTCTGCTTTCCTTTGCAAACTGCTGCTATGTGTCCATATCTTTGACATTTAAAGCAACGAAGTGGTGGAGGGATATAAGGCCTGACCTGAAAACTGAGATAACCTATTTTGATGTTTAGTGGTAATTCTTTCTCTTCGAATTCCATGAGTATTGACAGACTCCCTACTCTTTCCCCGTTTATTGTTTTGGACAGTCTCTTTAAGTTACTCACTTTGGCACCAACTACACTTTTCTTGATTTTATCAAGATCTTCATCTAGAGGGATCCCATAAATCACTCCTCTAGTTTTTTTATTTTCTCCAATGATTCTTTTCTCTAACACATTCTTTTTACAAATACTCTCCACGTTAAGAGCCTTGTTCTTTTGTTCTTCGTTTTTACAAACCACCAACAGATTCCCATCTCTCAAAATCTTTTCCATTTCGACTTCTCCAATTTTCTTTTTATTTCTCTTGACACCACAATGGGGCTAATGTTATCTTGTCCTTCCTCATTTTTCAGTTTTAATATTATTTTAAATTCCTCTCGCACAACTTTCCTCCTAACTATCCTTTCTTCCTCTGAGCTACTTTCTTCCAGTTCTCGTTTACTTCCTTGACTTTCACCCATTCCCTTTCCTTCGTCTTTTTTGTTTCTTTCACGTCCTCTCCCTCTTCCTCTCCCCACTGGCGTCCACCCATCAAAATCCATATCTTCCTCATCTCCTAACTCCATTACCAACCGAACCATTCACATACCAGTTTATGCTCAATCCGCCTTTGACAATTTCAATTTGTAATTTGTTTTTCCGCCTTCTTCCCTGGGCAGTTTTTTCTCCGAAAAACCTCGAGGAACCGCCCGCTGACTGAAACCACACCCATTAAATATAGCCTCTCTTCTTCTTCAGTGAAATTTGGATAGCAAACACAATTGACACTCATTAGCACCACCTACTGGTTAAGCTTTGCACTGCTACATATATTTACATCAAGCTCACATGTTATCCTTAAAGCTATATTTAAAAATAAACCTTATGTAAAAAATAAATAAATAAATAAAAAAATCTAAAATTACATTGCTTAACCACTTTGGAAATTACTAGTAGAATACTAAAAATATATATATTTTTATTAAATATTTAAACCACTAAAAAGGGTAAACAAAGAGTCACGGGGAAACATGTATGATCTAATGACCAGAATTGGAAACAAGGACTGCTCTCAATAAATATGAGATAAACCAAGAATAGGATTTTCCACTTTAAAATGCAAGGAATCCATATGTTGGTAGAAAAGATGGAGAACATAGTTCAAGTTACCCTGGTTTAAATTGCCAGCAATCATGAAAACACCTTCTGTGTGCAGATTGGAACTCTGAATCATTAAAAATATATATATTTAACCAAATCATACTTCAACATTTCACATCTACATTAAGAACAACTTCATATCATATCACTTTAAAAAGAACATATAAATAGATTCAATTACAAAATTACACATTAATAACAATAATTGCAACAATAGAACAATGATAATATTCATCACCAAAATTGGATAAATAATACAATTGCAGCACTAAATATCACCTAAAAATACTATATAGTATTTTTTAAAACTACTCACAACACTTGAAGAACCTCATAATATAAAATTCAGATTTAAATATCGTTATTTCTTTGAATTACTGAATTACAGTTTAAAAACTCACAAACAAAAACACTGCATCTTTCCATCAATAAAACTTTTATTACATAGACTTACACACAAACATAAGGCATATTAAAACACAACTATTTAACAGTGCATTATTGTAAAATGTATTTGAACCAGCTATTTCTTGCCCATCCATAGACATTCCAGTATAGCTACATTCAAAACTTGAATGAGTCAGGAAGCATACTTGCCATACTAAACAATGTCATGGAACACCAATCAATGTCTAATCAAAGCCCATCAGAGGTACATTCTCTTACCACATACCTTATTAAAAGTAAACCTGACTTGTAAAATAAGGACAAAAGATACTTCCAAATCACATGGGAAACAAAAGCCTAAACTACCCAGACTAATGCTAATCAACCTAACAGATTTCCACATCCTAAGCTAGCTTCAGATTGCATCACCTACATTTTTCACCTCAGATTTTTCACATTTAATGATGACTACTTCAACAGTATAAACCACATTTACTGTACATAAATACTGACAAGAATCTTTGCATAACTACTAACCCAAACTACAAATACAAACAAAAAAACAACAATCTATAAAGAAATCAAAATTAGAAACACCAGTTGGAAACCTGTGGAACAGCTGTTTTCTCAAACTAAAGACTCTAATGTACTTATCTTAGTACTCAATTGTCCCACATAACCTCCCATTTCTTATACAACTCTGGTAAGAGCCTGTTTGTGCTTTGTCTTCTGAAGAGAGTAGAACACACCGTTGTAGGAAACCTTAAATTTCTTTGCAATTTCTCACATGGAATAGCCATCATTTCTAAAAACAAGAATAGACTAACAACTTTCAGATGAAACTGCTGTTTTCCTCACCATCTTGAACAGTTAATTCACCACACAAATGTGATGCTTCAGAAACTCAATCTGCTCAAACAAACATCAGTTTTGTAGCTTCAGGAACAACTAAACTGTTTTCAGATATGTAAACATAATTGCACAAAAGTTTTCTAATTATCAATTAGCCTTCTGAGCCAATGAGCAAACACATTGTACATTTGAACAATAGAGTGATAGATGCTGCAAATTGGCCTATATACACCTATGTAGAAATTGCACCAAAAACCAGACATATGCAGCTAGAATAGTCAATAACCACATAAACTACGTATATAGCATACTTCCTTTAAGATAGGGCTAGTTTAACATTAACTTCAATGAAAAAGACAGTGCTATAACTTCAGAAATAAGAGCCTTCAACTATGACCCCAAAGTTTAAAACAATAGTGTAAAAACAAATTCAAGCCAAAACCATTTAATAAAATAAAGAATTAAGGACACAGCCCCTACCACATGAATAAATAAAAAAATCCTGCAGCTTCACTGAACAAAAAATGATTTACTGAAAATACATTTTCAATATTTATAATCTCACACCTACAGAGAAATAAATCTTGAAATTTAGACATCAGTTACAATACTGTTACTACTATTACAACAAAAACATTAAATATTTGCCATATCAAATAATTAATAGTAACCCAAACTATAACTATATAACTATAGCAACCGCAAAACATCCAAATAGCTCTGTTTTGTTTTACTATTGGTAACAAACACTTTCCCCCTCAAAAGACAGTCATAACACTAACAACAAAATATTCTAATAAATCAAAATCATACTATAGAAAAATCAATATCTTGTTCCACAAAAAACATAAATATGATTTACCACTCAAAAATAAATGTTCAGTGTTTACCAAAATAACACACAAGACAATCCTCACAAATTTCAACATAACTGTTACATCACCCTTTCCATAAAAACCAAAAATCTACATTTTCATATTCATATATATTCAATTCCATTTATTTACATTGAATAAATACACAAAACATTTCATCTTAAGGAAAATTACAGAGACAACTAAACCATATTCACTCAGACTTATACAAAACTCGCCACGACCATTTGATTCCAACACATCAACACTTCGCCAAACCTCACACCAAGCATGCAAGGGAACACAATAAAAACCATATAAAAATAAAATTCATTATCCCAACAATCAAAATCTCTATCCAAAGAGTTAGATTTCTCAACAAATATACTTTTAAACCCCTAGTATAACCCTTCAAGCCAAAGATATACACTTTTCCAAACTCATCTAATACAAAACACTTCTGAAACAAATTCTGCTGGCAGGAAAAAAAAAAAGATGTACCTGTGGCAATGCTCCAACTATGCAACACTCTATACCAGAGTTATCATTTATCACTAGTTTACCCCATCCTAACCAAAGCTACATGGTTGTCTCCAGCTGATCCATAGGTGAAGTGTGTAACTTTTCCGCTTAAGGGAAGGAGCAAGGCAGTGGTCGCTCACCTCCCGCGGTCGCGATAGGCCAGCCCAGGAGAAAGAGGAGAGGAGCAGCACAGGATGAGGAAACAGCTGGCGAGGCATGAGCTAAGAACAGGAGAATAGGCTACAGGAAGGAGGCGTGGAGCAGTACGGTGGCTTGTTTCAGCGTTATGGCTTATACAAGCGGTCTGACTCGCGTAGGGTCGGGCCAATACGCGGCGCCCGGTTTTAATTATGATTTTATTATTATTTCCACACAAAAGAAGCGGCCTTTTTGGAGGCTTTCCCATGTTCCAAAACTCACTAAACTTGGCAGTAAATTGTCCCCCTAGTGAAATTTACGTATGATAATGGAATTGAAAATGGAAGTGGCCGAATGGCTCTACAGCGCCCCCTAACGTGAAGTTGGGGAAAACCGTAAATGCCATGAGAGATTTGAGATTTGGCAGGTGCATAGATCTTACAAATCATGAAAAAAGTTACGTTGTGGGTATGCTCTAAAACCTACAGGAATCAGCCATTTTGGGTCAAAGGCCCATTTTGGCAATTTTTCAATTTTGTTGACGCCGAACTTCGCGAACTCCCCTCCTAGGGACAGTGAGCCATCGGCTTCAAACTTGGCATGTATGCAGATAAGGCATGTGAGATCTAAACTTATCAAACTTTTGAGTTTTTTGAGCATTTTAAAGGGGTGTGTAGCCCAGGCCCCGTTGTTGGCATTTTCGCCAACATTTTCAAAATGCAATAACTTTTACATATGAAACTGAAATGACACGAAAACTTGGTAGTATTAATCCTCTGGGTTCCCAACAAAACTGTATATTAAAAAACTTTTTACATAATTGAAGCCACGCCCCCCTGAGAACCGGAAGTCACGTTTTACTTGGAATGGTCCTCCTCTGTCCTACTCTGCCTCATCAAATCTAAAATCCAGGTTACCAGCAGACAGACAACATGTTGTCCTAACTTCGCTTAAGCCACAGAGCTTTTAGTCAAATGGTGTTGCCGTGGGCGCCATGGCGTGAGCGTTTCTCGCCATGAAAATACGGTGGCTCTCATTTCCTCATTTATAATCAGATCTGCACCAAAATCACAAGAGATGATCCTAGTCCAACTCCAAACAGGAATCCAGAGCAATATTTTGTGGGCGGGGCTTATTTCACTACAGCGCCCCCTAGAAATAACAAACTCAAACCACCAGCCCCAAGCCGTTTTAGTCCCAGAATATTGAAACTTTGAACATATTGCACCTCATCAGGCCCCAACTAAAGCCTCTTGACCCATGGTCTAAAACCCCACCGGACGTCGGCCATTTTGAATTACATTTTACTCTTGTTGTGGAATCACAGACTATCTTTTCAAAAATTGTATAAGTCGAGTATTTTATCCGTGAGGCTAAAACTTTCAAAATATGTTCTTTACAAAGCCTGCTGTAAGCTGGTGCAATAACAGCGCTTCTTTCAAGTCCGTCACTCACCGTTTTCAAAGTTTAGTTCACCAAGCCTGATGATTTGGCCAAGTGGGCAGACAATGCCAGGAAATGAATTCAGCCCCTAGCCATGCTCATTTCTAGGATAATGAAATTTGGCACACATCTGTATAAGGCCCCACCTACAAAAGAAAGAAGTTTCATTTGGAGCCATGGTCTAAACACTGCTCCAGTCAATACCATTTTGGATCAAAGCGTGCCTTGTAATGAGTCACTATGGTAAAATATTTACTCAAATCGACCAGAATGATTTCACCAAAAGCTGGGACTTTTAGGAATTATATTAGTTTAATAAACTTCTTACATTTGATGGTAAACCTGGCCTCATAGCTCTTCTTAAAAGTCTGTCACTCGGACTTTTAAGAAGTTTGTGGTAACAGGAAATTGTTGTTTTTTCAAAAAGGGTTTTAAAAGTAATCTTAATGAAATTGGGTTTCATTACATTTATGCTTTTGATTCATGATTCAGAGTCTTTTAGGATTTGAGGCGCGAAATCTATACATGTTTTGAAGCATCTTATGGGGAATTTTTCCCAGCTGCCTCCGGTATAATGGCACTTAAGTTTAAAAATATTTTTTTCCACTTTCGAATTAGATTAGTAAATAGTCTAAACAATTCTAGAATATACACAGGGATGCATTCCGACGATATTAATGATTGATTTCCAAGTTTTTACTACAGTATAAGTTTTATTATTGATTTTTATAGTTTTAGGTGAGGGGTGCAGCAAATGCTATGCCGTGGAGTTTAAGAAGATGCTGTTTCTCCTTCTTTTGGTACTCACACTTTTGACCCACCAAAGCTGAGATAGCTTGCCCGTCCTATCCGAGCGGTGAGATTAGTCCCAGATATTATCTTTTATCTATTTTAACCACTTACTGACCAAGCAGCTGTAGTTGTGCTTTGCTGCTTCGTCCAGAGAAGTGAAGCGTGGAGCTTTTCCGCTGTGGGAAGGTGCATGAGAAGGCGGTCGCTTCGGCTCCGGTCATAATAGGCGGCGGCTGGTATAGAGGGGCGCGTCCAAGCATACGCTTCGCGGTTTAATTAGGCCCAGGCAGCGAAAAACGAAGGCCTATTAATATTGGATTTCTTATTAGGCTGACCATGTCATTTGGATCAAGAGAAAGTTTCTTATTAAGTATTATTATTACATTATTATTATTATTATTATTATTCTTTTTGGCACATTTCACGGGGGACTTCGCATATTCAAAACTCAGGAAAAGCGTAAGCAGAAATTTAATACCTTGGTGAAATAGCGGACTTGTAATGGAATCCAAAATGGCCGCCCCCAAATGCTATACAAGCCCCTAACGTGAGTTGGGGAAACTGTAAGCTCCAAGAGATTTGAAAGTTGTGGCACACAGGTAGATCTCCTCAAATCATGAAAGAAAAGTTCTTGGAGGATGATTGAAAATCAGTGCGTGAGTTTGGCCATTTTGCTCAAAGTGCATTTTTACTATTTTTCATTTTCGCCATGTCGAACTTTAACCGAACTCCCCTAGGGATTATGAGCTATCGGC
>JAGKQL010001947.1:13571-44267 GCA_018398635.1 Cyprinodon brontotheroides | reverse complement strand
CCGGCTCTTGCTTCAGACGGCAACGGCCGGCTCTTGCTTCAGACGGCTAGGGCCGGTTCTTGCTTCAGTTCTTGCTTCAAACGGCAAGGGCCGGTTCTTGCTTCAGACGGCAAGGGCCGGTTTCAGTTCCATGGAAAAGCCCTGACTTGGTCATCACAAAGTCTGTATCTGGCTTTTTTCAACAGATCAGTTCTCTCCTCAGTCCAAAGGAGCTGACTTCTGACACTGTTTATATGAACAGAATAAGGAAGAAGGTTCTACCATGTTCAGGTGTTTATTCTGGGCACACTGGGGTAGTTCTGACCCAGCCTGTAAACATCTGGGAGGAACCAGTACTCCTGTGATCGGAATCTGCAGTTGGCTGCTTGGTTCTGGTCTATTAGGATCTTCTGGGTTTGAATTGCATCCAATTTAGCAAAAATCTTCTACATTTTCTTTCTTGTGATCCAACTAGGCATTTCTTCTCATCGGTTCTGGAGACGATCAGACCTCTATGGTTTCTATCCAACGGGTTCCCCAATCTTAACAGGTACAGCAGCCGCATCATCGCTTCCTCACAGCTTCACTGGAAAACAATCTTCAGCTTGAGTTTAAAGGACATATTTAAGGCATCAAACCAGATGTTTTTTTCACACAGACTACTCCAGAGCTCCTTATATCCATGGAAAAAAAAACAACAAATCTTCAGGTTCTTGAGATTCTTCATCGAACAACACCACAGCAGTTTCTCTCTTAAACTACATTGAGTACGAGTCCAGGTTCTGAGTCTAGGTCAGGACAGGCTTTGATGGTACGCTCTGAAACATTCTCCAGGGTTTCATCTTCTGAACTCCTTTGGAACAACTTCAGACCCATTTGGTCTGTGTAAGGTCTGCATCATGTTTGTTACCTGCTATTTCATCTGCCATCATCAGGGAGGTTGTTAAACCCATATCTTTGGCTAAACATTAGCCAGCCTAACAGCAAAGTCCATCAGAGCAGAATTAGTAATTTGGACGAGCTTCCTCTAGGGCGTTGGCTAAAAAGAGCACCTTATGTCTCACCGATGGAACACAGTTCATCTTCAGACAGCTTAAAGCAGAGAAAAGCAACATAAAAACCCTGCAGAAACTCTTTTGATTATGCAAGGAAAAGTTGGGAGGAGAGACAAATAAGATTCTTGTCCAAAGGAACAACCAGTCGGGTGATCAAACTTCATCTTAAGCCTTCAAGTGTAATCTGCAATCTAGCTCTTGACAAACCCTAACAGCCAAAAGATTGTCTTAGGGAGGTGTTTCGGGTTTCAGGGGGGCAGACGCAGTCCTCCTTGTTAGGAAATATCCTGAACTTCTAGTCTTGGGTCTGCTTCTTCCACAGTTTTCCAAAAACCTCCTTTATTGGACTTGTTCGGCTTACTGAGATGAAGTTAAAGGTTTCTCTGGCAGCTCCTCACCGAATGCGGAAATTTGATGTGTCATCACTGTTGGCCGCTGATTATAGGATGGTAGGGACCCAGATTTTTCCTCACTTTCTTTCTCATCATCATCATCGTGGTCACTCAGATCTGGATCAGATGCACAGAAACCAGAACAGGCAGCATCCTGGCAGTCCACATGATGGGGATCTCCATTCATTCAGGCTACATTTAAAGCTTCGTCCTACGTAGCATTAGTAGTGTTGCTTTGGGGAAAAGTAAATGTGAACTTTCACCTCACCCCTTGCTCCTCTTTTCCTTGTTGCTAAGGGGTGGCTCATGTCCACGTGATGGTGGCGTTTCCTTTGTTTATAACCGTCCGTTATCAAATTGCCGATCACTCCACGCTTGGTTTCTCTGGGGGGCGCTTTTGGGGTGCCAGGTGGGTCCTGGTGAGTTCTGTTCCAGACTTCTGGACCTGCTTTGTCTCCATTGTTGGATTTTGTCTTCATCTATCAGTTTGGGATCTTCTCATATCATCTCTGATTGGTGGTGGTCTGGCCTCTGCCCACCCTGGAATGCGGTCTTGGTATCGCGGTTGATTCCTGTTGGGTTAGAGCTCTTCCTCTTGGACCTTGGTGGAGTCAAGCTCCCTTCCCCTCCTCGATAGTTTTCAGGGCCTCCTTGCTGATCATATCTCATAGTGTTTGGACTTCTCCTTGGTTCCTGATAGTTGCCGTGTCTGGAATCGTTTTGAAAATGTTTCCCTCTGCTGTTCTCCCTAGGCCGGCTGGTGGATTTCCTGAAATGCTCCTGGGAAGAACCCGCTGAACTGGGACTTCTCTGACGATCAAAGTTGGGATCATTTCTGCGATCTTCAAAGTTTTCGAACTGCTGCTGATTCCTTCCACGTTCTACACTGTGATCGTGTTCGCCAACAAAAGGTCCTGAGTCTTCACGGGGAAGGCTTCCCAGAGTCCGGTCTCTAAACCCGCCTCTGGGTCTGTGCACAGAGTAACCGCGATCCACAAAGTCCTTCTCCTCCCTGTACCTGTGGTGGCATAAGAGGAGGTGAGATGGTTCAAAGGAGACACACACATCTGCTTTTATGTTCACTCTTAGATCTAGATCGTCAGAATAAAAAGGGGGATGAGTTTAAAGACTGAAACGTCTGATCATCTACAGGATCTTTGATGAAACATGCACTGTCTTCAACATTTCACAGATTAGAGAGAAAGAAGGATAAAACTATTACAATCATTAGTGAAAACTACGAGAATCAAATTGTGAGGATTTCAACTATGGAAAATAAGAAAAGCTGAGAATCCTTTTTAATCCCCATGTCCAGACTGTGTTCCCAAAGATTTACCCAGGATGATCGACGAAATCCATTTCTCGTCTTGGTCTTTTAAAAGCAGGATCCCAGCCCTCCCTTTGTCTACCTCTGTTAGGATACTCTGGGAACCTTCCTTCTTTTAGCATTTCTTCAGCTCGCTGGTCATCTGACCTCATACCAGGACTAAAGTCTCTGGGTCTTCCCTGATCCCTGTCCTGCTCCTCATTCCTCCGACCCTCCCAGGCCTTCCTTGTATGGTGGTCTGCGTAAACCCTCTGAGTGTTTGACGATCCCCTAAGTCTTGGCAAGAGAGTCGGAGGTATCTCCCGTCTTTCATCAAACCTGTAAAAGTCATCCCTGAATTCCGTTCTGTGTCTGTCAGCATCAGAATCTCCTTCGTCTCTCTGGGAAAACCTCCGGTCTTCTAACGGTATTGCATCACGGGGTGGTGACTCTGCCCATCTGTGAAACTCTTCATGGTCTGAATGTCGCTGGTGTCTAAAGTGAAAGTCATCCCGGAAAGGAGATCTTCTTGGACCCTCTGGGTACCTTTCCTCCCAGTAGGGATCCCTAAAATCTTCAGGACCTTCTCTGGGATGGTGGCCCCTGTCCTGAGGATTGCCATCCAATTTGTCAACAACTGTCCGAGGATCAAAGTCAGGTTCCTCCCAGGGGAACCTCCTATAACAGAGCAGAAAACAAACAATTATAATCAGCAAAATTAACAATATCAATTATTTAAAATCTAACAGTTTAGCATAAATTAAGTGAGAGAAAGTACCTGTAATGAGGTGATCTCGACCTTGATCTTGACATGTTCGCAACCTGAGGAAAGCATGTGATTTATATATATTTAATTCACAACAGATAGAACAACTTGTTTAAATGTTATTACAAACAGGATTTAGGGGCCAGTTTCATGGAGGCCAAAACTGACCTTATTAAAAAATAAAAAACAAAAAATATACTTATAGTATATGATATTTCCTTTTCCTTTTTCCCCTAAACAAAAGGTTTTTATCAAGATATGTATATTAAACTTTCCTTTTCTTATACTTAAGCGGAAATTTGGGTTTAACCCTTTTGCATTTTCCTCCATCCCTTGTTTCCTTTGCGCCTTATGCATTTCTGCCTAATTCCCCCCACACTTTTACCGTGGCACTACAACACATCCAACTGGCATGAACTTGTGGGTACATTAAAGTTCTTCAACTCACAGTGAGAGCTCAGAATTTGAGGATCTAGGGGCTACACTTGGGCTTCACATCGAGCCACCGGATGGCTTCCCACGAGCTGATCTTGATAAATATTTTGTGCTGGTTTTATTCTGTTCCATATTTTGGAATCGCATTGAAGCCAGAGAGGACATGGCGATGGGATGATTTTCCGATTTCAATTTCGCTAAAATCAGGTATAATCATGTCAGGTTTGCAACATCCAGTTTAATCAGCAGCTGTTGTTTACAAAATTGTAAAATAAATAAATAGGCGAGGGGTTTAAAGCTATTTTGTGTTATTTTAAACGCCAAGAAAATCGTCTTTTCCAACTTCTGTCACTTAAACCTGACAGAAATAAGTCAGTCCACCAAACACAGTTTTCAACAAGTAGTGAGTATTTATAATTTTTTAGATGCTGATAATAAGAGGATGGAAACTGGCTGATAGCAGGGACACAAATATTCCTGAAAAGATGAGAGTGTAGACTTTCTGATTTATCCCGCTTCCCCGTGTAAAATATGACAGATTACTGGATTAAGGACATTCCTAGTATACTACATCATATCACACAAACAATTTTTGAGAATCTGGAAACAGATGCTTTTTACTTCCCAAAGATATGGGAAGAGGAGAGACTTGTTGCCTTTCCGTTCTCCCTCCATAACATGGGAAGAAATTAGCCACCTGCACATTTTTTGGCTTTGTGGTTTTCATTTCATCTCAACTGCATCAGCACTTAACAAAATCCTCTGGATTTAGTGACATTCCAAATATTATTTGAAATAGCGAGGAAGTCATTATAACAACCACCCTGATATAATCACGGTTAACCCCACGTTGAGTCTTTAAACTGACTCCTGTTTTCTGTTCCAAATGTTTATCTAACAATTCATAAATATTTCCAAAAAAGTTTCAAACCAAAACCACTGGACATTGTTTTCCAAGTTTGAAGATGGAAGTGCATCCCAATGTCTGGACAATGCTACTGCAGGCATTTGGAATTGAGAATTAAAATACATTAAATAAAAGATAATCAAACCAACAACTATTTTGCATTTAAAAATATAAAATAATAAATGTTTTAAACATAATATATGAAAATAATGACAGTTTCACTGGATTTGTTTATTTTTCCCATGTTATGGGGAAATGGATTCTATCAGGCGGCTAAAATATATGATTTCCTCACGATAACTTTGGCAAATAATGATCAAATTTGACCAAATCCACAGAGTTTGCTGTTGATGAAGAGAGGAATAAACACAGTTAAGAATTTGCGGGTGAATTAATTTCTTCCCATGTTATGGAGGAGGTGTACACTTATAGGAATATCAACTTAGGTGGTTTAAAGGTTTAAACTACATTTTTTTGTAAAACAATTTGTGATTTCGTTTCATCGGTAGGTTACTAAACAACAGACATAAATGTACTAACTTTAATTACGAGCACACGATCCTTTCCTCGAGGGAAAAGGGTAAACAGTTTCGTTTTTATGTTTGCAATGTTAACAAATCAAATATTGGTTATAGCTGATGATGAGATCATGCAACAGTGAAATACATCATCTGTCACCTAGTAGTTTTGACATTTTACCAGAAAATCATTTAAAACTACACCAGAGCGGCCTTGTTAGCTTTAAACATTTAGCTTGGTAGCAGCTAAACCATTGCCCTTACCTGGAGCAGGGCCCACGTCAAGCTACGACGGCTAACACTGCGTACACAACAAGGACAAAACACGGTTATAGCAGCCTATAAACTAAGAATATATCGCTTCGTTTAATTATATCAACACAATCCTTAAATGTGTTAAAGTATTCTGCTGATCATAACAAGAATATGGCTACATGTACCAGGTCCACCGTCTAATCGCAGCAGAGAGCTTTCTCTTCTTTTTTTAATGGCGGTTGAAAACAACTTATAGGTGCATTACGCCACCTTCCAGAATGGGAGTATGGATCAGGCGAAACTATTATATTCTTCCTAAATACCGTTCTTGTCTAACTTTTTACGCAACATCTCTCTTTCCTGAGTATATTTATTACATTCCCAAAAATAAGTTTGACAGTTTTAATTTCCCACAAATACAACACAATGTCTTTATGCTTATTCATTTTTTAAGAGTACTATTTAACGCAGCAGCGAGCTGCCATTTCCGCTCCAAGGGATTTGTTGTTTCAAAATAAAAGTAACAATGTTTTATTTTCTGGTGAAAGAAAATAATTTAAATATTCTGAAAAGTAATTTTATTTGAGCTTTTTTACAATTTTAAAAAGGAACTCTTGTAAACATTTTATCGTTGGGCTTCTAATAAATGATTTCAACCATCAATTGAATTGTTGAATGACTATACGTAGAATTAAAAAATAGAATTGGGAGTGCAAGTGTTACTTTACCATAAAAACAGGCATGCAGCTCACTTAAATTACCTATTACTCATAACTTTAAAAGTATGCAATTATAATTATTCAACATTTATTTCTGGCTACTAAAAAGATGCAAACTGTGGATGACCATTGTTATTTTTTAAACAACAGGTTAGCTTGGCAACGTATAGCAATGTTAATAAGGATTAAACCTGGCCATTTTATTGGGTAAACATTAATGTTGCACATATACCAGTATCAGGCGGGGCCCCGATCCAGCACTAAAATGGTGGTATCAGTATCGGCGGTATCGGTACAAACAAATAGGGCACCATTACCATTTTAGGGAAGCTAAAAATGTATTTATCAATTGTTATTCACCCATTCCAGGTAGGCAATAAAAAGTTCTACTAGTTACGCTTTGTGACAGGGCAGCTTGGCTTCGGCAAAAAGCCATGATGGCAATTATTTTACATCCATGTAGTATTTCAGCAGACTGAAGTATGTAGAGAAATGCAGAATAGTTACTTACATTTTATTTGGTGTAATTTGATGGCTCTAATGTTCTTATTTTTAATAAGCTATATTTTTAATTATTCAACGACTGCAATTTTGTTACATGTTTCTTATCTCATTTGTTGTGAAAAAGAACAAAAAAATGTTAAGCCACAAAAACTGGAAACAGAAGGTTCAGAATCATTTATTGGCCAGCTTGGTTGGCACTGGTTTCAAGTCAGAGTCCTTCTTTGTGCATCATTAACTTTATAGCATACTTTATATATGTAATCATCTAAATGACTCTGGCCCGGTATGCTTTAACCTAGTCTATGAATATCTTTCCAGTTGTAATTGGGTTTTTTTAAGAAAAGGTCATTTGTTTTTTCACAAGTTTTAATAATACATTAGATCTTCATAGATTATTGGACAAACATACTTATCTAAATAGTATTTACACCTCTACTTAATACCTACTACTACCTAATACTATGTACCTTGAAAATGTCTGTAATGGATAAAACTCTTATGAAATACATCTATTTACTGATTTAGAAATTCTGAGAAACATTTGAAGCAATTTATGTTTACTAATAATTCAAATAAATTATCAAGGGGTTAAACTTTTTGATCCTTGAATGTGAAATCTCTAAGGTTGTTGCATTTTCAAGGATAGTTTGTTTGGATTCCTAATGTCTATGGCCTGACATACACCTGAGTGATATATGTACCTCAGATTGAATACTACACAGTTCTTCGAGATCTTTAATTGATGACCTCCAGTTCAGCTGCAAAGGTCACATTATCTCTTGCTGAAATGACAGGGGCCAGCATTATCTGAAGGTGTCCGTTTTTTGATTTTCATTTTCCAAGACAGCTTGTAACCATTTAGGAGCTGTTTCTCCCTCTCCAGGGGCAGATATAGCGGCTTGCAAAGTGTAATATGTGATAAGGCTGGAGCCATGAATGTCTCCTCATCTGCTAACATGTATGATGTAATGATGTGATGATGTGGCAGAATGGACTTGTATAAAATGCTTCTCTAACTGTGAATCGTGGTAACTTTACGAGATGTGAGGCCGGTTGGTAAGCAGCTGCCTTCTGTAACTCTAAGCAACTTTTTTGATCTGAGTAAGATTATAATTTCTATCAGAATCTGTTGTCATACCTCATGGTTATTCACTACAGATACATATAAAGTGTTTTTCAAAGAGTTTGTCCAGAGTGATCTCTTTTCAGGAAAAAGAACCAGAAATATAAAGCTTCAAGGTGCAGACACATAGCTTTCCATTAACAGGTATAAAAAACAGTTGTTGTTGCTAAAGGACACTATGCAACATTTTTTCAGTTAATTAATGTGTTCCATAACGTTATGGATGACCAAATGAGTCATTTCAGGTTGAACAAAGGTATTCTCGGCCCTGGTGGTCTGTGGGGAAATACTGCACTTGCAAAGCAAGACCGACCCGCACCCACAGGCTCAGAAGTCTCGTGAGAGTCGGTCTTTGCTTTACGGCGAGAACCGCTACACCCTTCCAGTTAAAAGCATTCTCGCTGCGCTAAAGCACAGTGGCTTACCTTTTGTGCAGTTATGCTAATGCTCATCTATAAAAGCAGCAAAACGATCTGCCGCTTCCATTTTGCTGCTTGTACCAGTTAAGTTCTGATGCGTACGCAGGGCTGAGTTGCAGCTTTGTTGCTCTGGCTGCAAAAGTGTGTCTGGAGGCCAAGCAATGAGCTTCACTATCCTTTCTCTGCCTCTTGCAGCCATATTTGCTGTGATCAGTGGGAATAAAGTAAGTTTTAATATGTTTTAAGTGAGAAAAATACACCTGGAAAGTAAAACGCGTGTAATCAGTGCAGTAAGTTCATTCAGATTATTATCCCTGCTCTGCCTTCAATATTTTTTCTGTCGGAGTCGCTTCAGACCCCCACATACCAGATGCCGACAGTGGGATCCTTCATCAGCAGCGGTTCACCGCGCAGCTGGTAGGTGTTTTTCATCTAAATAATCCAAACTGCATATTCTGGCGGCAGATTTCTGCATTTTAAGTTAATTAGGCGCCAATAAACTGTTTAAGAGCAGTGATCATCAGCGCTGTGTCTTCTCCCGCGTTAAATGCACCCCACGCCGCTGCTGCAGTCGCGACAGACGCAAGCTGCGCCCCGTAGCTCAAAACGCCGCTGACCTGCAACCGCTAAGCTTGTCGCCAGCTAATGCCCAGTGTGAACGCAGCGCTAGTCATTCACAAGCTAAGCTTCCGGGTAACAACCGCTTCTGGCTTGACGGAGCAGAAAACCAGGAGAACAGCTGAGCATATTTACCACAGTGCATCTCTTTTTATTTCGCCCCTGGGGAGCCTCGCTGGAAAATCAACACGGGTTGCATAGTGTACCTTTAAAGTTCTCGTCCCATTGAGGTTGAATATTTAGAATGCCCCCTTAGATTAATAATATCGTTTTTTAAAGTTTTAACAAATTTTTGATTCAAGATATTGGCTTTAAGAGTGTGTGTGTGCATATGGGTAGTAAAGGTTCTTGGCTTTAATCGTGATGCCGTCACCTCCATGTTTCACTGTGGGGATGCTGTTTAAGGGTGACATTTATTCACATTAGTTTGACCACTGTGAAAAATGTTTGTCATATAGGCCAAAGGTTTGGGTGGAGCTTCAGGCCTTGTCATGGTTTTGGTTCTGTTTAAGTTTTAACTTTGAGTTTTCATTGGTTTTAACAGATATAAAAAAACGGCTCCTGTTGCTTTTAAAGTTCCCGTCCCATTGAGGTTGAATATTTAGAATGCCCCCTTAGATTAATGTTTTTTTTTAAAAGGAAAAACCAAAGTACCTGGAGAAAACCAGATAGATAGATTAGATAGATAGATTAGATAAGATAGATTAGATAAGATAGATTAGATAAGATAGATTAGATTAGATAGATTAGATAATGGGAGATAGATAGATAGATAGATAGATAGATGATAGATAGATAGATGATTAGATAGATAGATAGATAGAGGAAAGGCCTTTGAAAAATATTCCAAATCCCGCAAACACCAACACAAGACAACTATATTACAGTCAAAAGTGCTCACATTTGGTACTTAAAAACACTCTGGTCAAGGTTGAAGTATCAACTTCAACTACTTAAAGTATAAAGTACCCTTTAAAAAAAATAGCCAGATGCCACTATATGAATTGAAAGCTGAATTTTTCGATTATTTGACCATTCGACTATCTGTTGGTCTCCCGTCTCCCCGATACGCTCTCACCTTTGTCCCGTTCTTTCAGACATTTCAACATCATTTTTTCGAATCCCACATTGTAGCATGGGATAGTCACTTCACGTTTGCAGTTTGAAGAACACCTGCTTGTTTCTGATGAGATTTCCTTTAACCAACCAATGAGTGTTTGCGAGTATGACTCATCCAATTACAATAGTCACTTGACCTGAAATAAATATTTATAAACATTAAAACCGGCCAAGAGTAACGATTGTTTTAAATATGTAAGGAATAGAAAGTACAGATACTTGTGTGAAAATGTAATGAGTGTAGAAGTCAGAAGTAGGAAGAAAAAATTAAGTAATGGAATAAAGCATAGAATCCTAAAAAGTGTACTTAAGCACAGTAACAAAGTATTTGTACTTCGTTACTTGACACCTCTGGTGGGCCCACCAGAAGGTTACGCCTGTGCCTGGCCATAAGGCCACCACTCCCCTATTGTTTTCTATAGCTACATATCTCTCTAAGATGAATCCCAAAATACGCAGCTCTAACCGCTCATCTATTGACCTGTTTATTTTTCTTTATTGGCACTGCTAGTATTCAATATTTTTAAAAGTTATGTATTGTTCTTTATAAAATCTATCTACCATCATATTTTCCTCCCTCTTCTCCTGTTTTCCATCACAAAGATCTAAATAAATTATGAGCATAAAAGAAAAGAAAATTCCTTTTAATGGGCTAAAATGATCAACCTTTAAATGCATGGATATATGATAGACTGCACAATATTGCATCCATTCATTGCAGTCTTTTAAGCTTGAGATAACAAAGACTGCAATGAATGTGATTGGATATCGTTTGCAATATCAGTTGGAAGCTGCATTTTTCATAAAACGTTCTTCATAGAAGTAGCTAAAATAATTAGCTTGTATCTTAGTATTCCATTTTACTTTATCAAAACGCAAAACAAAACAGGAAGTTTTTCTTGGAGAGTAAGGTAAGTAAGGAAAGTAGACTTATTATATCTTAGTTATCAGATATATAGTTCTCCTTCGCTTTTGAGAATTTTTCCTAGAGATTGCTGACTATAAAAGAAACAACAAATCCTTGAGAATCAGCCATGATTATAACAGAGGACTGAAATCTCTCTTTAACTCACCTAAAAATGTCTGTTTTGTAATATTACTATAACTCTGTATATAATAAGGCTCACTGAGACATGGTTTGATGAAATTTATTGTTCTTTTTCTGCAAGTATCCATGCACCACATCTACAATGATATATTCCACCAAGCTGCAGTGTCAGAGTTTAATTATTAGGATAAATGCTAACTCCTTTATGTTTATACATGGGGGTTCCTGGAAACCCTCTGGGTTAATCAGAAACCAGAGATTGATGTGCAAATCTTGAGAAAGAGGAGCCAATGTGTGAGAGAAGTGTTAATAAATGCGCAAGTAAAGGCTTTGTTCTCTCAACAAAGAAATGTACATTACGACCTGCTTAAGCCCTCAGGGGTTTAAGCAGGCCCTCAACTTCAAGGGGAAGTCTGAGCAGCTTGTAAATTATCTGAACAGTTAAATAAATCATCACAGAGAGTTTCAAGTGTTTAATAATGTTGTGTTTTTGTTTCTTGTGGCTCCTCCTGATGAAAATAGATCTTTGAGCAGTGATTGTGGCGGTTGATGCACAGAGGTTTTAAGGCCTCAGAGGTGATGAGCTGTGAGGTCCAGGAGTTGGAGGTGCTGATGTGAAACATAACTACTGTAGGTGCACGCTATAAACTGCAGCTTGTGTGGTTACAGTCAGTGCCAGACAATTACATCTTCATCCTGCAGATAAAAATACAACACATTTAGCATTTCCTCCCGCTCTTTTTTTGTTTCCTCCCCCGCCGTGGAATCACTGCAGGTCTACGAATGTCCATCGATTGGAACGAGAAGCAGCAGCGAAACCAAAGCTACAGCTACAGCGGGTTTATACGATTGTTTACCTGACAGGGAGAAACTCTTCATGAGGGAGCGTCTGGATAAACACGCAGGAACCGTCAGAAACACACTGTTGAACTACACAGCTATCTAGTCCTGCTTAAAGATGCTACACAGGATTTACAGAGCGGCGTCCATCGGAGCGGCGTCCTCTTCCCGTTATCGTCCTGCCGTCTGGTCTATTTACAAGGTTTTAAGAAGCTGATGTTTGCGGCAATGCAGGTGTGGCCAACCGGGCTTCATCAGGACCTCTGCAGCAGGCGATGGACCCATTTAAACGTTTACAAGTAGAACACCTGAACTTTAAAGTTTCATGTCATAAATACGTCGTTGGGTCTAGGTTCAATTTAACAGACGGCAGAAGAATTTCTTCTTTTCTTTGTTCCTGTAAAGTTATCTTACTAGAAACATAAGCTTCACATTATTGACATAACTGAGTCAGAATGTGTTTTCTGAGTCAGACTTCTGCTGGTCATGGGAGTGGTTTGGTAACACGGATGAAAATCAGATGCTAAGCTTTGTCTTGTGGAAATGATGCCTGTTGTTGCAGAGGGAGGTGATAGTGTTCCTGTTTTAGCTCCTGAAAACAGGCTGAAAGAGACACGAAAGACCAAATCATGGATTACTAAACCTATTCCAGGGTTTTTTCCTGTATTTCTCTCCAAGAGCTTCTTTCTATACCTTTTAGATGTCTAGCTTGCTCGGGCCGACGCTGTGGATGAGCTGCGAGGACTCTGAGGCGGCACTGTACGCCTGGATCAGCAGGTTCTTGTTGAGGTCTCCCACCCCGCTGCCGGCCTGCAGCTTGGGGTAGGCCGGCGTCTCAGCGCCCTGACGCTGTCCCCGTCCCGGACCGTCCAGGTCCATCAGGTGGTCGGGGGGATAGCCGTCAGGTCCCTCAGCGACTGGGGAAAACTCCTGAGCACTCGCCTGCTCCTCCCTGGAAACCGGGCTGATGGAGACAGATGGAGAACTTACAGGAACAATGAGGACAGAGACACAACATTCGATTCATTAAACCCACTGCTTCAGATTTCTATGAGACATAATTTGTCCGTTTAACAACACATGAAACATAAATGTAATCCTTAAGCATTGGGAAAACTGGTGTTCTCTGTGGGATCTGCTGGTTCTGTTACTGTGCTCAGAGCTTTGATGGATTCTTCACAGGCCACAGAGCTGTTTGGTCACATTGAAACCTTAAACTTATGATTTTTCTCTCTGAGGATAATCAAACAGAACAAATACTCGTTTTCAATGTGAAGACAACAAATCTGAACAGTCACATGGAGTCAGTCTGAACTGGTTAGAGAGAAATAATGTCTGGCTCTTTAATTAGAGCAGCCTCTAACTGGAGTTCTTTCAGGAACACAGTGATTTACCTGTCTGCTTTTCTATAAGCGTTAATCCCTTCCTTTCCCCACTGGTTCAATTCAATCCAAAAACTCCTTTTATTTTATCTGTTGTAACTTATATTATTCAAGTTTGGTCCAAAACTTTTTGTTCGATGATGATGGATGCGGTAGAAAGGTTCCCCATTTAATGATGCCGCCACCTCCATGTTTCACTGTGGGATGTTGCTTAAGGGTGACATTTATTCACATTAGTTTGACCACTGTGAAAAATGTTTGTCATATAGGCCAAAGGTTTGGGTGGAGCTTCAGGCCTTGTCATGGTTTTGGTTCTGTTTAAGTTTCATCTTTGAGTTTTCATTGGTTTTATTTCAATTTTATGTTATATGGGTTATTTTTTGACTGTTTTTAAGTTCTTAGGTACTTCTTGTTTGTCCTTTCCCATAGTGCCTTTATAGACGCCTCTGTTCACAGCTGCTAATTAGCCTGGTCTTATTTCTCTCTCCTATATGTGCTAGGGATGGGACGGTTTAAGAAAACCGTCCGAACCGTTCGGTTCGACTGTCGCAGTTCGATTCGCGTGTGTTTCGTTCTGTTCATGCGCTGCTCCTTTTTCTCATAAGCGAAGCGTTTACACTCCAGAGCAGAAGGTGGCGGTACTGCGACCAAAGCCAACCACCAGTAGTAAACAAGAAGAAGAAGAAGTGAAGCAGCGTAGCCGGGTGTAGCAGGGAAAAAAATCAGTTGTTGTGGAGAATTGTGTGGGTATGGCGAGTGGGAAAGAACTGGAGTTGGAAGACGCGCCAGCAGCACTTTATAGGTCTGCTGTATGGGAGCGCTTTGCATTTAGAGTGACCTACGATGACGGCGGAAAGAAAGTTGAGGATAAAAGTGCAACAGTGTGCAAGCATTGTGCAACACGTTTTGTTTATGCTAACAGCAACACGACCAACATGTCATGCTAACCCCGAAATCCCTCATACTCCATCAGCGCTCCGCCCCGCTGCACTCCAGACCGGCTGCTCAAAGCAAAGCCTACAGCCCCCACTGTGGCTCCCTCCGCTCCCCTCTGAGTCCCTTGGAGATGGTAGAGAGCATGCGCCAGATGATTAAATTCAAAGCAGCACAACATGTAGAAATGATGCAGGGTTTCGGCGGATCATTAAAAATTTTTGGGGATTTTTTCATTAATTTTTATGGGATTTCGGGGTACACTGGAAAAAGGATCTAAAAATAAGTAGAAATGACTTAAATTAAGTGTATTTACGCTTAATTTGAGTAGGTAAATGAGATAGTTTGCCAATGGAATGAGTATTTTTGCTCTTAAAATAAGAAAATTAGATAAAATGCACCTGAAATAAGACAATGCAATTGTGTTTTCTTATTGTAAGTGTAAATTGTCTTGTTCCTTGGCAAAATCTCTCTTTTACCTACTGAATCCAAGAACAAATACACTTATTTTAAGGAAAAAAAAACTTATCTAAATTTAGATTTATTTCCATTGTAACAATGAACATATACCGAACCAAACCGAAAACCGTGAGCCGAATCGTTTTTTTTGCGGATTTATTTTTTGGGATCATTGCTTCTGTTGAACTTTTTTGGATAATAAATCTTCAGTCTGCCATTGGGTCCTCCTGTCAAACCTCCATTCCACTGTGACAGCAGCTCTGTGGTGGGTCATCTCTCTCCATGTTCAGAAGATCGTCTGAACGGAGCTCAGTAAGTTCTTCAAAACATTCAATAATGTCTTAGGGCCAACAGTTTCTCCCTGATGTGGATTTAATTTGCATCAAAGTGGAGAACGATAAACACAAATGCAGGCCAGATTTTTCAGAAGAAAAAAACGAAAAAAAAACATTTATTTTTTTACCACTTCACAATTATCCACAACTGTTAATCCATCATATCAGAAGTTAATAAAATATGTCAAATTTGCGTATAATTTCATTTTGCAGGTCATTTCCAGCGTTCGGTAAATCATATGAATTATCTATCATCATGAAGGAAGTAAACCTTAAGGAAGAAAAGTGAAGCAACTTTTTCAATCGTAATCATCAGCGGGATCAAATTTACATTGTTAAAATAAATAAAAATCTAATTTTAAGCTTTTAAGGTAACTCACACTCAAACAACACCAATAAAAACACCAGGGTGAAAAAAGTGGGAGCCTTTGTTGCCTGTTTTTTGAAGTTGATCTAAAACGGTAAATCTATCTAACTCTATGTTTTGATCTATGCTAGAGGATCCCTCTGCAGTGGCTGGAAATATGTCCATTCTGTTTCTGATTTGTTCTACTGGTAACTTAGGTTGCAGCAAGATGCAGCATCATCAAGAACATGATCATCTGCATCTGAACATACCTGGTTTGCTTTATGTTCCAAAACCATGCAGGTAACTCCAACTTGTTTCCCTGTGGACCTCAGAGGAAGCTCACAAAGACACATTTAAAGAACACGTAAGAATTCACTTGAAGGTGATAGTCATTCACTGACATGGAGAGAAATATCCTCCCGAGCATTTTTACCTGGCGTCCATGGACTGGACTCCATCAAGAAAGCTCGTCCCGCAGCTCTTATTCTCAGGGGCCCCAGCATGATGATGGGGCTTCAGCGGTGGGAGCATCCTCCTCTGTGGCACCAACAGCCTGCATTTTATTTGGCAGAGCTGTAAAAACACAACAAAACCCACAGCCTAAATAAATACATGTGTTCATAATCACCTTTAAAGAACAGACAGCAGGAAACAGGGGCCCTGTTCTGTAGCTTGGGTATTAAATCTAACAGTAGTGTTGTTACTTCTATCTACCAATAGGGGGTGCTGTTTCTCTATATATAACCATCTGCTTTGAGTCACACTGTGACTACGAAGCTCCACAAGGAAAGAATTTAATAGTAAAACTCGAACATCACGGAGCGTCAAACAAGAAAGGGAATCAAAACCCAAAGTGCCGTGATAAAGTAAGAAAGAAGTAAAAAGCAGAAGCATGAAGTAAATCAGGAGAGAGGAAAACTAGGGGGTTTTATTTTGGTCTTTTCTTTTGTCATCTCCCCTACTTTCACTGTTTCCAGCTACTTTGTACCAAACAAACCTCACATTCTCCTCCAAGAGGATTTCTAACCAGTTTTACTGCCAAGTGTTAATCAAATTATTTAAGGTGATAATCAGATATCAGGAATTGTATTTACTTTTGTAAATATTATCAGGCCCACTCATACAATCGCAACCATTCAAAATGGTGCTTTATACGCCAGCCGAATGGCTGCTCACTTCCCTACATCTCACAGCAAAATCGCCTCAATGTCCAGCCACTGGAGTGACCCCTCGTGCATATTATTTTACTCTGACTCCACCCCTTTCACTGAATTACAGGGGCCTGACCAGAAAAATACGCCTCTTTTAGATCTAAATGTCCAGATGATCATGACAGACAGAATATTTTTAGAACAAATATTGGATGTTTTAAAAAGGAATAGGGACCATCCAAGGACCCATCAATGAAAGTAGGAATTTTGAATGGCTACTACCGTAGCTGATATTGCCCTAGACAGCACCCGTCACTTTAAAGGGTTTAATGACCTAAAACATGTAACTACCACCAAAAAATGAAGCAAATATGCATCAGTTTAATCGACAGGTGGGTGAAATGGTGTGTTGGGAGGAACTATAAGGCCATGTGAGGTAGGGATGGGAATCAAAAACCGGTTCCTGTCTTCAGAACCGGTTCCAAAGTGTCTTAAGACTTACGTCACCTTTTTTAAGCAAATTATGCACACGGCGTAAGTAGAAATGGCATAGGATCTAGTAAATCATATGCCATTTGTGGAAATAAACCAATTTCCTACCACCAGCCCTTCATTGCTAGCATGTTTAATTTGGACTACTGATAGCTGGAATTCTTACATGATTCTAGCTATTGCAATGGATGTAATGAAACATGCAACGGAGTTCATGGAGCGAGAGAAAGGTGACCACGCGTAAGTCTAGAAAAGCAAAACAAAAAAAATGGCCTCCCATCGGGTAAATCAATCGAAAGTTTGGATGTAAAATGACAAAATCCGTAGGAGGAAATACAGGTGCTGGTCATAAAATTAGAATATCATGAAAAAAGTAGATTGATTTCAGTAATTCCATTTAAAAAAGTGAAACTTGTATACATTATATTCATACATTACATACAAACTCATATATATTTCAGATGTTTATTTTGTTTAATTTGATGATTACAAATGACAACAAATGAAAATCTCAAATTCATCATATCAGAAAATTAGAATATTACTGAAGACCAATAAAAACACAAAGGATTTATAGAAATGTTGGCCAACTGAAAAGTATGAACATGAAAAAGTATGAGCATGTACAGCACTCAGTATTTAGTTAGGCCCCTTTGGCCTGTATTACTGCAGCAATGCGGCATGGCATGGAGTCGATCAGTCCGTGGCACTGCTCAAGGTGTTATGATAGCCCAGGTTTGCCTCTAATAGTGGCTTTAGCTCTTCTGAATTGTTGGGTCTGGTGTATTGCATCTTCTCTTCACAATACCCCATAGATTTTCTATGGGGTTAAGGTCAGGAGAGTTTGCTGGCCAATAAGAACAGGGATGTACTACATGGTCCTTCAACCAGGTACTGGTAGCTTTGGCACTGTGTGCAGGTGCCAAGTCCTGCTGGAAATGAAATCTGCATCTCCAAAAAAGTTGGTCAGCTGCAGGAAGCATGAAGTGCTCTAAAACTTCCTGGTATGTGGCTGCGCTGACCCTGGACCTCAGAAAACACAATGGACCAACACCAGCAGATGACACATGGCACCCCAAACCATCACTGACTGTGGAAACTTTACACTGGACTTCAAGCAACGTGTGGATGAAGTGCCTCTCTTCTCTTCCTCCAGACTCTGGGACCTTGATTTCCAAAGGAAATGCAAAATTTACTTTCATCAGAGAACATGACTTTGGACCACTCACCAGCAGTCCAGAAGTCCTGTTTCTCTTTAGCCCACAGGCAAGACGCTTCTGGACGCTTTCGCCTGTGGTTCAAGAGTGGCTTGACACAAGTTGAATGCAACAGCAGAAACCCATGTCTTCATACGTCTGTGTGTGTGGTGGTTCTTGAAGCACCACTCCAGCTGTGCAGAACCACTCTTTGTGAATCTCCCCACATTTTTGAATGGGTTTTGTTTCACAATCCTCTCCAGGGTGCGTTTATATCTCTTGCTTGTACACTTTTTCGACCACATCTTTTCCTTCCCTTCGCTTCTCTATTAATGTGCTTGGACACTGAGCCCTGTGAACAGCCAGCCTCTTTAGCTATGACCTTTTGTGTCTTGCTGCCCTCTTTGTGCAAGGTGTCGATGGTCGCCTTTTGGACAACTGTCAAGTCAGCAGTCTTCCCATGATTGTGTACAAATCCATAAGCTATTTCTGTGTACAAAACTTAATTTCCTACCTCTCTTTGTTTACGGAAACACACATCCCAGTTCAGGGAGCTGCAGAGAAAGGTGATTTTGTTTATTTAAATCAGGGTGAGATGAGTTTATTTCCCAACATTGCCAGCATGTGGGTGTAGGCTTCTGCTAGGACCATAGGGACATGTCCTCACCAAAATTCCTTGAACCGACCTAATTGTCCCGACTTCAACAATTACGCCTGTTAAATAATGTTTATAATTTACAGCAGAAGTTGTTGCAGCTTAGTAGTTTTCCTCGCAGCCCCTCTGCCTGGTCTCTCCCTGTCCCTTTCACGCAGCAGGCGGAACTAGCGTGCCAGCCGCCATTAACTCTCATTGGTTGTTCTGCCTTTAGGTTCCGCCTTTCTCCCTCTGATTGATTGTTTTCAGTCCGCGTGTGCTTGGGAACATCATTGTGTATTTATTCACACTAGAATGCAGCGTTACTACAATAATATTAGGCTACAAAAATAGGTCCCAATAAAAAAATAATATCATGTACACTAAAAACAAAAACCTTTTTTTTTTTTCTTTATAAAACGAAATATTCTGTCGTTGCTAGAGTTCCTAAAGACTGCTGAAAATGGCAAATAGCTGTAAGCCATCAACATTTCTGATTCTAGCCACAGCCAACTAAAAAAAAAAGAAAATGTTTTTTACCGATATTAAGTTGATATTACTGTTTTCATTTTTTTTTTTTTTTTACAATTTTGATATAATAACTGATTCAAGTGGGTTGCTCTGTGGGAAAGGCACATTTGTGATCAGTATTACTGTATGTTTGTATTCCTGCCCAGTTAATGATGAATCACTTACTAAATTAGTTGACGACATTGAAATAATCAATTAATATACTGAATTTTTTTCAGCCCCAGATAAAATACCTGAAATATTACAGAGTAACTACAGCCCAGGCATGTTCATTAACTTCAGAAAGTAAAGTTATTTATTTCTAACATTGTATTATTTTTGCTTGATACAGAGAGAGAGAATAGTAGGTACAAATATTAGAGTGGGTTTTAACTCTGTACACCCATACTAAAAAGAAAAATATCAGGTATTTACTCTCTTAGTCGCTCAAATCAAACCCGTTTAAGTGCAGCACAGTCCAATTCCACATCCATCAGAGTCGCGATACTAAAACATTGATGTTAAACATGTACCAATGAGTGTGGTGCTTAACATTTTTATTAATGGAGCAAAATGCCAGAAATCTCTCTCTTATCAGTAATGGATGCTCACATCTATATGTAAAAGTGTATGTATATTGCATAGCACCAATGACAGTCAGAACCAATAGTGTCCCTACCAAAGTTCAAATCAGACCCACGCTTCCTTGTTGTTCAGTAATGCTTTTCATTAAATGGAAGCCTCCTCCTTTAGATTTAGATGACTGCAGAAGAATTGATAAGAGAATCAATAAGGGAATCGGAACGTAGCACCCACCATTCCCAACCCTACTGTGAGGGTAGAAAACAGAGGAATGAACTGCTGATAGGTTGAACTGACCCACAGCTGATTGAACATTTACCCGAGGCAGCAGATGGATGCTCCACTTCGCTCTTCCTTGTTCTCTTCATAATCTCCTCAATTCTCTGAAAAACAGGTCCAACAGAACAGAACGGATTAGAACAAGAGAAAGAAAAAAAAAACAAAAATGTTTCTTCTTAAGGACTACAGTGGTGCCATGTTTCTTCTGACTGAAGGTGATCTGTGACCAGCAGCGCCTACAGAAATGCCTCATATGGGTGGCCAGATGGGGCCCCTAAAAATCTTGGAGTGGCACACTGAAACTAAAAGCCATCATTTCAGGGTTTTAATCTATTGTGGTAAACCAGTTTGTAGAAATCATCAAGACTTAAGTAACCTCTTGTATGTATGTAAATATCTGGGCTGAGGTGATAGGTGACAACAGAGCAGAGGTTGGAGGAGATGTTTGGTACCTTCTTTCTCTGCTGCCTCTCCTGCTCCTCCTGGATGTGCAGCAGCTCCCTCTCCTGTCTCTTCCTCTCAGCCTCCCTTTGAGCTCGCAGGAAGGCCTCCTCCCTCTGAAAAACACCCAGACATTTAGTTTTAAGTTCCTCCCGTATTTAGAGCGCTTTAATTTCCCTCTGGGATTATTAAAGTATGTCTGATTCTGATTCTTTAATAATTTAGAACTTATTATCAGAATCAGCTTGAATGTGAGCACATAAACAGTGAATCTGACTTTGACCATGCAGACATTTAGTCTAAATCAGAGGTCTTCAACATGGGGTCCACGACCTCTAGGGGGTCCACGGAGGTACTGCATGGGGGTCGAAACTTTTTGGTTGGATTAATTTTTTATGGTTCACCCTTATTTTCCACCTACCAGCCGTCTTTGTAAACCACATTAACATGAATTGAACAGACTGTAGTAAACAGATAAACAGAAGCATTGAGGATTTTTCAGTCATCAATGGACACATTCAGCGACACCAGAACAAGTAATTTTTTGCAAGTCCAAGTCAAGTCTCAAGTCTTGAGAAGGCCTGTCGCGAATAATCAATTAACCACAGTGTTCGTAATCAATTTCTGATTAATTTTAAAAAGGCAATAATTTTGTGCCAGTTGTTTCTCCTTGTAAGCCATCTCTGTCACCGAGACTCAGATAGCTTAAAGGTCGTTGAGTATCTGAATTATCATTATCTTGAACTGCTAAATGAAAAATACAATTAAAAAGCACCATAAAATTTTTCAGATAAATTTTGCATTTTCTTACAGTATTTACCCTGACATTTGTGGTTACAACTTTTCTAGCGGATTTTAGCAGTAAATGTCCTGCTCTTTCAATAATGAGGACTGTGGAAAAAAACACAATCACAATCCTGCCGTCCACGTAATGTGTCAGTGACGTCAGTGTGTTGCACAGGGAAAAATATGATTTATGGTTTTTCTTTCATTTTAATGTTAGTTTTATGCTTTGCATGTTTGGAAGGGAAGATATGATTTGTTTTCTTTGTATTTTTTCTTCTTGGAAGCTTTGCATGTTTTGATGTTTCTTTTGTGGGTTCCTTTATTTTAGACTTTTGAATTTTTTCCTGCATGTTGGGTTGTTTGGTTTGTTTTTTTTCCTTGCTTGACAATCCATGCGCACTGGACAAAGTAGTTGTCTGGCGAGGTAGTGCATTAGTGCGCTGCGTAATACTGCTGTCAGGTGTGAGCAAGGGCTGATTAAAAGCGACATAAAAAGAGTCTGAAGGAAAGGAGAAGGAGAAACGGCGGAATCTGCAGGTGACAGAGGCCGGGGCCAGCGCTGCGGGGGAGATGCAGGCGGTATCCGTGCGCACTTATGGCCCAGTAAGGAATATTAGGGCAGAGGAGGAACCTCGCCTGTAAGTAGCGCTCCCCCTCGCTTAAAGCATAAACAGGAATATATCTTCCGACGGGGTTTTGGAGCGTGGATGCTGGCGTTCTCCTTGCTTCTCTTTTTAGCTGGATCGGTCTGGTAAGGGGTTTGGCACGCCAGGGAGTGCAACAGTGCTGGAGCGCCGCAGAGTCTATGGATCAGCCAGTGGGTGCTGCAGGCTGATCACTCGCACCAGAAGCAGCATAACAAGCGGAGCCCAACTTCCAGCCTGTGATTTTTAAGGAAAACTCTTGAATTTTAGGTTTTATCAGGAGAAGAAAAGGACTGTTTTATTATGCAACTTTTGCTGTGGCTTTTTGTATAAATAAAACACTTGAACTTGAGTGCTTCACGGTTTGGGTCTTTGAGTTTTCTTCTGTGTGCGGGTAAGGCGAGCGGCGATCAGTCAAGTTAGTAAAACAAAAAACACTTGAATAAGTGTTTTTACACTGGAATAAAATATTGTTCACAAGTCGGAAATCACGAGTCTAAGTCGAGTCTGAAGTAATTAAATATGCGACTTAAGTGCGACTTGAGTACGAGTCACAAACTCGAGTCCCCATCTCTGAGCGACACACAGGAGCTCTTTCAAGCTGGGCACCGTTTCATTCACAACACCTGTCCCATCAACCAGGAATCAGAAATACTTTAATAATCCCAGGGAGAAATTACTTTCATTACATTACTCCATCTGTAATAGAGTGACTATAGGAGCAGTTTGATATAACACAATTTCATACAATATATATAATTAGGGGGTCTCCGCTCCATCTCGCCATCAGTTTGGGGGTCCTTGACCTGGAAAACATTGAAGACCCTTGATCTAAATAGATCAACTCCTGATTAAATAAAGGAGGATAAAACATAGATGTACAGCCAGATTATCACTATTTCCGTCTAAATAAAAAGCAGGTTTTTTATTTTGCAATTAAGCTAATGTGTTAATGGTTCATGGCGGCAGGTAGCGCTGCCTGTAGCTCTGAGGTAAAGCAAGTCTGAACACTTTGTGTCAAAAATGCCAAGTAACATGAAAAAAAACATCCCATAGACCCAGATTTTGCATACATTTTAAATAAAACAATGGATGCCTATAGTATAAGCACTTAAATATATGGGCACAAGAAGACAATAATAATAATAATTGAAGTTTATTAAACTCACATTGGAGTAATTGTAATAAGATTTAACCCATCCCCTTTGGGAGCAGTGGGGTGCCATTGTGGGGCACCAGGGGCAGGCCTAGGTCAAGGGTCTTACCAGAGACCCAAAGTGGCACCCCCTGTGGGAGTGGGTTTCAAACTCACAACCTCAGGATTCCAGTGCTCACGCTCTAACCGGGCGTTAGTGGTTAGGGTCTTGCAGCACAATCCTGACGCAATTCCTCAGCGTCCCAGCCGGAGAAGTATCAAAGGATGCAGATCAAATGGGGCTGACCTCTCTGTCCAGCTGGTCCTGCATGTTCTTCCATCTCTGCTCCTTCTGTCGTCTCTCCTCTTCTTCTCTGGTCCTTCTCTCCTCCTCCTTCCTCACTCTCTCCTCCTCTGCCTGGAGCGCTTCTCTCTCCTGACGTTCCCTCTCCTCCTGCTGCCTTTTCTGCTCCTCCTCAGCCTTCAGTCTGGAGAAAAGAAGCTAGCTTTATGACCCAAGCACAATACAAACGCACAATCCTGACCAAATATCCATTTAAGTTTTCCTACATTAGGATCATTCTAGGTTAAACAAACACAGGGAATCCTTGTGTCACATGGAGTTTATGGTATGTTTGACTTTTGTTTAAAGATACTCCTGTTATCTTTAAAACTGTAGTCACCCAATATCTTTAGCCTCCATTTACCACAATTTAGCCTCCATCACTAAACTCTAAATGTCATGCTTCACAGTCAAAACAATTCAGTAACTCTTTAGACATAAATAAAGAAGGGCCAAAACCATCGAGGGATGTCAGGGAAGAAAAATGTTCCTATACCATTTAATTCCAGGGAAATTGGGCAATCTAGAGCACTCTAAAATTCTCTTTCCACTGAAAATAATGCACTAACGAGGGTTTTCAAATGAGGGGGTCGGGCTTTCCGCTTGGAATTTGGCTCCTTCCCCACGCAAAACTGGGTCTAACCCCCTCTGGAAAGCTGTCATGGCCTCCCATGCCATATCATCCATACCCAGGTTGAGGTGCTTATCGCATGTCACCAGTAGTAAAGTGTTCTTTTGTTTGTTCTAATCGCTTTTCACCAGTGCTGCTCCATGTTTACTCGAATGTAAGCAGAGTTGCTTTGCCTTTAGATCAGACGCGACGTGAAGCTTTTTAAGTTGATCGCCCCTAATGTTTTGCTCCAGTGATATCATGTAAATCAGTGGACATGGATGTGAAAGTATTTATACATTATAAAGGATGAAATTTGAGTCATATCGCCCCTCCGGCCCCAAAAATGCACACAGCCACCTTTTTAACAAATTTTCCTATTTCCCAGAATTTTCCTCTTATTTTGTACTAACAAAAAAGTATTTAAACATTTAATGCCTGCTACCACTCATTCGTTACCTTCTATAATAGTATATGGAAAAGCTTTTTTGGAGGTATAATGGTATGAATAGAAACAGTATTTTAGCCAAATACTGGCTAACTCTTTGTTTAGAGACAGAGATCTCATAATTTTGCAGTGATTTTAACTGTGGATGAACAACATAAAAAGTTTCATGATTATACCAGTTCTGCTCTCCTGAATCCCACTGAAATTTTTGAGTCACCTCACGGACTAAAAACAAATACAGACATCGATGCCAAGAAAATTCAGAAGTTCATTAAAATAAAGAAATAGATGAAAACATTTTGAAAATATAAGGAAACATATATTATTTGACTACAAAGAAATAAAGGATTAATGAAAAAGATAAAGCTTATAGTTAGAGATGCTCAGGTTATCCTGAGCTATCTCTATAGTTATGCTGCTATAGGCTTAGACTGATGGAGGACATAGGGACTACTTTCATCATTCTCGCACTCTGCAGAATTTGTTAGTTCAACCTCAATGTTATGCTCACTGTGCTTTTTCTCATCATAGTAGCTTCATCTGGTCTGTTCCCTTTTGGCTGTGACACCATCCTGAAGAGAAATATCAGCTGTGCTGCTGCCATCAACACAATCAATACAAGAGGATAGAGTTGGGTGTGTTTTTCAGTGCCCAGTCCTGTTTCTTTCCTAGAAATAACAACCGGTCCAGCTTTTATTGTGACTAAGAACTAACTATATCTGTTCTCTTTCCTCCCTTTGACATGAAAGAGACAGAGCCAACCTTGGAGCTATTTTACAGTTAACTTTTCTAACATGGAAAGTGTTTAAGAATTTGTGCTTCTATGTTTTTGTATGTCTGTTTTTCTCTCCTTGAACTCCAGTTGGCCTCAGCAGAAGGTCACTCACACTGGTTCTGCTGTAGGTTTCTTCCTGTTAAATGGGAGTTTCTTTCTCTCTACTTTCTGTGTTTTCTGTGTAAGGGACTCCTGGCAACAACAAAATGCAAATTAACTTTATTCAATCCTACAATAGAAACTTTTAACCAGACTGATCTGATCATCAGTTCTGCAAAAAGTCTTGAGATGCCATGTGTTGTGACTTGGTGCTATAGAAAATAAAACTGAATTCAGTTGAATGTTGGTTTACATCAAAGATTTTAGATGCAGGACTATATATTCGGACATAGTTTTTTTCCTTGATATCATTTTAAAACTTTTAGATTGGACAACCCGCATACGTAACATTTCACTTTTTGTTCTTTAACCAAAGCATCATTAATGTTTTTCTCCGGTGCGCCAACTAAGTATAAAAACTAGCTTCCAATTAATTACGCTTCCGAGTACGTAGCTCGGTCGACACAGAGCCGAGCACATCCAGCTGATATTTTCGCCGATACAGGTTCGTATTTTCTTTTTCGAATCCAAAATTATCATCCGTACATTCACCGGCATTTAAACAGGTAGATTATCACTATTTCCATACAAATAAAAAGCAGGTTGTTATTTTAGCCATACTTTGAGATCATGTGTAGTGCACCCATTGTCCCTCCCATTTGCTATCCATTTTTAGCGTTTTTGTTTGACTCAATAATAAATGGACCTCTGTAACATTTGTCATCATTGTGGCGTTTTTTAATCATGTGAATGGAGAAGAAAAAATCAATCTAGGTTTCAGATCAACCCGGAAGAAATCAATTAGGCTAATTATCATCCAACTTAAAAGCAAGCATCTCTAGTTTCTACCGAAGTTGTATTAATGAATCTGATTTTAAAAATTAGAGAGCTGTCATCTCACACAGTGAAAGCCATCACAGCTTTGGAGATAAATTCACGGTTTTATGACATTACTGTTGGGTTCACTCTCACTCACCCTGCCGCCAGTTCTCCTCCCGTTCCTTCTGGCCGGGCGAGACGGAAAAGCCTCTCTGCCAGCAGCGGGCGTACTCCTCAGCATCCGTGGTCCTCCAACGCTCCGGCCTGGCAGGGGTACTTTGGTGACTTACAGAGTTTTGGAAGAAGGCAAAGATGGCTGGTAAGAAAAGATAGTGGTGCAGAAATTAACACTTTCTTGGGAAAAATATTCTGCTAAATGATGAAAAACTGCAGGGAGGTGCAGGTTTCGCTGAATGATTTATACATAAAAACCAAGGAGAATAATAATTTCCCTTTTTTTTATTTCTTCATTAGTTTTGCCATGTTTTCCTGGGGTCTATGATGTTCAGGCTTGTTTTTCGGTAGGCTGGACTAATGATGCTTTTAAAGAATTTCAGTTTATGTGTCATAAAAATATAATAAGATAGAATGATTGGATCAAATAAAAACACTTATTAAACACCAAGGGTTATTGCCGCCAAGTTAAAGATGTGTAGAAGGTAACAGTTAATAAAATTAATCTGGTGTATCAGGACCTCATTAGCATTATTATGCATGTTTTGTGAAATGTTTCTGTATAAATATTGTACATGATTAGAGAAACTTTGGGCAAACTAAAGTTTCACTAACAGTTACTATAACATTTTTTTGGATAGCTTTCTGTTTTCTTTGGTTGGTAACGGGTGATTATATATCTGCTGGGTTCTGTGGCAGTGTTTGTTTTAAGTAGGGCTGTAACAGCGAATCAAGTAAAATCGGGCCATCAGATTTTTAAAAGCGTTGACAACGAATTTCACCATCGATTAGTTGTGTCGCCGACACGCGTCATCCTCGCCGCCCGTCATCACATCCACTTGACTGAAGCGGGGAAAGAAAAATATGGCAGAGAGAGCCAGTGCGCAGGTGCAGTGTTGACTTACTCAGCGACTTTGTCGCTATATTCAGCTTAAAATCTTGGCTGACTTTTATTTTGTCACTGGCGGCTTTTGGAGACTCTTACGTGAAAGCATGTATCGTTCCTACTCTTGTCCCCATCCCAACCCCGTTCTCCGCATAGAGTCCCTCTAAGCGCTGCGGTGGGAGCCAGCAAGATAACACCCCTCAGCGCCCAGACTGCAAATGAAGCCGCATCCGGATTGACGGCGCCAAATTGATCACAATAATTAAATTAGCCTGCGCTTTGTAAAGCGAAAAAGTCGTGAACATGCAACTTTGGTAAAACAAATGAACATGGTAATGGAAGCCTTCGATGGCAGTGAAGAGAGCTGATCAGCAGGATGAGTAACCATGTTTGTTTGGTTTTAAAGTGGGGAAACGTAATGTTAGTTTCTCCAGGTATCATCTGATGCTTTCCCTTACCTTGTTAGTAGGTTACAGACAGTGATAAGGTTGGCTACTTTATTTTACTTTGAATTTCATTTGAATTGCCAGCGTTTATATTTTCTTTATAAATAAATTAACACCAAATTAGAGGCAGAGGAGAAAGTTAAAAATCTTCTGGCAAAGGATTAAAGTAAAGAAGATCCTGCAATTTATGGAAGTAAAGCAGAATAAAATCCAGCAAGATCAGTAATATGTCAATTAATTATCTGCCACATTTCCATGTAAATATCTGTCTTTTGGAGGATGTGTTTTAGCACCCTAGTTCTCTCATTTTATTCCAAATACAATTTATAATTTTGAATCACAGGGGCTATTTTATCTCTATGGTTCAGTATTTTCTCAAGTAGCACCTTTAACTGCTATATACTTTCCTGTCTTAAAGGCAGAACTCTTCTAGTCTAAAAAAAAACCTCATTTGTTGAAATGGGGCCTATTTTTTGAAACCCCTTAAATTTTAAAAACAAAAATATCTTTTGCGCTTTGTAAACAAAGTACCTTATATTTTTTGTGGATGTACAGCTACATTTCTCATGCTCAAGTTTGGCGTAGTTTTAACACAAACATTTATTTTTCATATTTGCACCAGTACAGTTAATGAGAAACCTGTACTTGTGTGTGTTTGTTTGTTCTGTCTAAAATGTTTATTTTGGAATAAAGAGGTTAATATAAAAAATATTTTTTGTCGATTCATCGATTAACTAAAAAATAATCGGGCGGATTCATCGTTTTATAATAATACGTTAGTTGCAACTAGGTTTAAGCCTAACGTTTGTTAGGCATCTGATTCTTGTTTAGAGAAGGTGAGGGAGTGTTTTTTAATTCTCTACCCCTGCGTTCAGCTCTCTGCTGGATTTCAGACTTTCACATCTGGAGGCTTCAGATTTGGCAGATTTTTCCAGGGTGCTGCTGTGACCTTTTGTTGTCATTGTTGCCCTGTCGTTTGCCGGGGTGGTGGCTCTCGCCGGACAGGGTATTGCCCGAGAGCAGGGTGTGACTGGGCGCCACTCCTAGTGGACCTCACCCTGTAAAGAAACCGCGGTTGTCAACTGGACCTCATATAAGCACAATTCAGAGGCGCTAAGGTAACGTTTTTATCGTCGCTTAAAGCAGCAATTTTTGCTGTTGGCTCTAAGGAAGAACTTCGACTGGTGTTGGGTGTCTCCCCTGTGAGCTACATATACTACAATTAACTGTTAATGAATAGATAATAAAACATCCGCCACAGAAATAAACATCAAGTTGGCCCCGCTTATTTCCTCTCGTAAACGTTGAGTAAATGAACGTTATAGTTTGCTCACTGTAACATAACAATATATGTACCACGGAGTCCCCTACAAATGCATGTTTTAATAAAGGCTGAACATTGAAAAACCAAAACATCGATGCTGTTCTATCTCCACTCCCTGACTTTCTAATCAATAAACATCAATAAACAGCTTCAACTACTACAGCTAGGAACCACGGATTACGGCTGAAATCTTGGTTTAATGATGGACTCAGACCTGAACCTTCAGAGGCACATAGAGGCAGTTACTAAGTCAGCCTTTTATCACCTGAAGAACATTTCCAGGGTTAAACGACGATGTTGATGTTGAAAAACTCATCCATACATTTATCTTTAGCAGAATTGATTACAGCAACAGTGTCTTCATAGGTTTGCCTAAAAAGTCAATCAGAAAGCTGCAGCTGATCCAAAATGTATGAAGATCAGGTAATCAGGAAGGCTGGGTCCATTTTGGATAATTATACCCATCCCCTACCTAACGAATTTCAGTTTCTACCCTCTGGTTCCCGTTTTAAATACCCACCAGTGCCCACCAAATGATACAAACATCTCCTTTTATTCCCTCTGTCTTCAGCTGCTAATACCAGAAAAGCAGAGGCCATGCACTGAGTGCCCATGCTCTCATTTGCACATATTTATTTACTTTTGTTATTTTTTACATTTCTGCCTTTTATCCACCTTATTTATTTTTTTAAATATTTATGCGTGTTCTTTGTGCTTCTTTTATTTTATCTGTGATTTGTGAAATGTGAACATGTGTGAAAGATGTACTACTACTGCACAAAATTCATACTGGACAAAATAAAAAGCTACTAAACTGAAAAACCTTGCTTGCTCACTAGAACTATGAAAGTAGAGCACATCCGCCTGTTCAAAGTCCTTCCACTGGCTTCCCAAAATGGGAGGAATAGATTCCTGACAATCCTTCTGTTAGTCTTAGAAAACCACGGAATGATCAGCACCTCAATAATAACAGATCTATTATCAGTGTACGTCTCCCCAGACCACTCAGGTCTTCCTAGTTCATGCCTACTTGTTCACCCAGAACTAGAACCAAACATGGAGAAGCAGCATTTAGTTCCTATGATCCACTGATTCTGGAATAAACTCCCCAAAAAGACTGGACAACAGCTGAAAGACCGAGATCTTTGAAGTCAAAGTTAAAAACCCGTTTGTTTAGAGCTGCCTTTGACTGTTAAAGTTAAACTGTTAACTTGAGGTATTATTAGTTAAAGGTGGTTGTCCAATTTTTATTTTATTTTATAACAATTTTTTTTAATCTTTATTATTATAACAATAATATCTTTATGTACAGCACTTTTGAATCTCTGCTTTTAAATTGTGCTTTACAGATTTTATTATCTAAAAAATTCATGCATAGCACTTTGAATTGTCCGTGTACTAAATTGTGCTTTACAGATAAACTTGCCTTGCCTTAATAATCCTGACTAAAACAGAACAATG
>JAGKQL010001947.1:0-13171 GCA_018398635.1 Cyprinodon brontotheroides | reverse complement strand
ATCATGTTTTGGGTGTACTATTCCTTTAAACGAAGCTGCAACATATATGACTTAGAGAATTAGACAACTTTAAGAAATTTTGTTTTTTACAGCTTTCATGACATTTACTTTTCTTAAAATGCAGGAGTGATCAAATGTAAACCGTGTGGGAGAAAAAAAAACATGGTACAAAAAAACGCATTGATATGAAAGATCAGAGCATTAAATAAATATGGTACAAATACGCAGTGTTTTGGTTTGGTGCTGTCAGTGTGATGCAGAGTCTGTGACATGATTTAGAATATATACATTTAAATATATCACCATTTAAACTTGGTTAGTTTAAAAAAAATGACGATTGATGTTTGAGTTTATCAAATTTTAGGCAGCACTTATCATTTGAAGCATACTCTTGTTTCTGTAGCAGATGATTTAGGAAGTCTGTTACTGTCTTGCCCAATTAGCAGGTCAGGATAATCTGTGATCCAACAATGTTTCTCTTCTCCAAAACAACAAAAGCACTTGAACACAATGCGGTGGTAATTTTCACTTTACAAGTGGAAAAGATCTTCTTTATAACATGAAGGCAACACTATAGTTTTCAGATAAAATGTCCCTGTGTTCAGATATTATTACACAGGAAGCTAAAAGCTAGTTTATAAACCATTTTAGTTATATAAGCCACTCAGAGCATTGCTGCTGATGGTGAATAATCTGAAACACTATGATCCTTCTGTCTTTTTGGTGCTTCTTCATGTCTGTTTCCTTAATTTGGATGCTCTTCAATGTTTTCTATTGATGCTCCTTCATTATGTTCAATATTGTGTTCTAGTTTGTCTGCTTCTTTCATTCCCAAACCTAATTCTAGTTCCTTTGCCTAAAAGTTTTTATCTATTTCATAGGAGTTAATTTGCCCTTAAACATTATATGATATGAAAAGTTGTATTAAATAGTGGCGGATGTGGTTTAAAGCTTATTGTAACAGTTTTATGTGTCAGATGATGAACCCATTCGAAGAAAAACAGAGAAACTGGAATGCATTTGTGTGCAGAGTGAGCTGACCGTGGGTGTTTTTGCTTTGGAGGTCTCCTCAGGGAATCCAGCAATGCTTCTGCGGTTGGAGGGACTCCTGAAGGATCGGTTGTTGGGGGAAGCTGTTCGACGGGACAGAGAAGACACTAACAGGTCACAGACCAACACAGATACAAACAGAGAGAGAAAATAAATAACAGCGAGTACAATAAAAAGAGATGATTTTTAAGAAAAACAGAATCCCAGCCAGCACAATGTCCACCTCATGGTCCTTTGCCTGATGATACGTGTTTGGTTGCAGATATAACTGAATATAGAAACACATCTGCACATTACCTATGATTTAAGCAAAATTCAATTCTAACCATTTCTTTCTTCTTCTTTTTGTTTAAAAGCAAAATAAATCAATAAATAATCCAAATTAAATAAATAAATATAGTGTAAGATAAACATTTGTGTCATTTTCTTTTTTAAATTGTTCTAAAACAGAATAAATATATAACAAAAAAGCTATGGAAGACGCTCATGTTTTATTTTTTTCCATCCTACTCCAGGAAAGTTTTATGTTATATATTTACCCTTCATCAAGGACACCCTAATAAGTGGTGCTTCTAACTGTCAATCATTTAGGTGATATGTTTAAGTGTCTTTTCTTTTGCATGTGCACTTTCAGGCGATATTGGTGCGGAGCGGTCAGGCCCACGAAGCTCACCCTCCTTTCTATTGCAGTTCTTTGAAAACAGCCAAAGCCCGTACAGTATGCCTGGTAGCGGCCACAGTGCGAAAAGTTGTATTAAATAGTGAGAGCAGCATGGAAAGGTTACAGTGCCTGGTTTCGACCAGCTATCTGAGAATCAAACCCACCTAAACTAATCTTTTTAGGTATTTACAGGTTCCAAAATTTCCTCTCTAAATTCAATCTGTCCAAAAATGTAATAGATAACATCCTTGTTTTAACTCTGCGAAAGGACTACATTTTCTAAAAATAATAGAATTAATACCCTTTTGCCCCAGACCTCTTGAACCTCTCTCAAAACTCGGTGGGAGAATGATATACAGATATTGTTTCGGTCAGAGAAAAACTTGGGAGCTTAGCAGTAAAAATAATTCAAACCTCTTCAATATGCCTGAGACAGTGTTATTCAATTAAAAAGTGGTTCATCATCTTCATTACTCAGCCTGTGATAGATGTAAACAGGAAGCTGCCACCCTCTATCATAGGTTCTGGGCCTGCCCAAAACTCACCCGTTTCTGGAAATCTATATTTGATGCTCTAGCCACTATCCTCCAATACCCACTAGAACCTATTCCCCTGACTGCAAGCTTTGGCGTCGTTCCAGCTGGTGACACCCCACTCAGGCAAATGTGTTGATTACACGACCTTACTAGCAAGGAGGTGAATGCTGTTGAAATGGAAGGAGCCCTCTCCTCCTACTTATGCTCATTGCATTAGAAGTTAAGTAATCCACCAAAACTAGAAAATTACATACACTGTGGGGATCTATATCCAAATTCTATTCAACTTGGGAACCATTTCTAAACTTCGTGGAGAAATTAGATGCCTAATTAATTAATTGCAGCTTTATATATCAAAACTGTCCTAGTTGGTTCCAAACTGAAATGCTTCAAGTCATTGTGTTGGTTGGATTATCTTTCAGGGAACAGTTTGTTCTGCTATACTCTCCTATATATTTGATCTGATGGTCTCACCTCTCTCTGGGAGTTGAGTGCTGCTGAAGAGCTGGAAGAAAGCTGCTTGTTGTTTAGCTGATCCATCGTCGGAGGAGACAAGAAGTCGACTACTATTAGAAAACACAAGAAGAAGAAAAAGCCCCTGGTAGTTATTTCCCACAGAAGCACGTCCAACCTTTGATTCCTGCTGCGGACGTGACACTTCAAAGCGTACACCTGAGAACAAACACCTGAACCGCAAACACAAAAGTGCCGAGCTCACAGAAGGCAATCACCTGCAGATCGATGAGCGTAGCGGACGCTGCATGTGAATTAACCTTGGTGATGTAAGGCAGGAGCCAAGCAGCAGAAACTTCGCTACATCATGAAATGGAGGATGATGATAAAATTCAGCCTCTCGTTCCCATGAAACTGAGCCGGTAAAGAGTTTCCTACAGCACCTGAAGGCACCGTGGAACAAGCAGAGTGAGCGACAGGCGGGCTGCAGAGAAAAAACAACCCTAATAAACTAGGAGTAGCATTACAGTAGATAGAAGAGATTTTGGGATAATCAGCATTTATTTATTTCTAATATACAAAACTACCCTCTTATTTTTTAAGGAAATTGACCAGAAGAGAGAAGAGATTATTTTTATCTTAAATATTATGCCTTCTAAACTCTTCTTACTGATTTGTGACATTTCATGAATAATTAATTCTTTTATTGAAATAGATATTAACAAATGATCTTTTAGAGCTGAACTCCCAGAGCTCCTACAACATCACCTATTTAGTTTTAAGATTCAGAATTAATGAAATCAGAAAGATACATCAAAAATAAATTGCTCCAGTAATTTCATATTCACTTACATCTAATCTGTCAATTCTCTCACAAAACCTGCCTTAAAATGCTATGAATATAAAATAGGATGAATACACAAGCACACAGAGTATTTAACATATACCTCAAAAAAAAAAAAAGTACTAGCTGTTTTCCATTTTCTCTTAAAATGTCAAAGTAGATATATGTATATATTTATATACGCAGCTCTTTTACATATTGTAGTTACCAGTGGGGGATTAAAGGTTAAATATTTGCTACTTCAAGTAAGTAAAGGTATATTCATTTACCTTCTGCTGTCAGTTCAGCTTGTGTTTTTCTCATTTTCTGTATTTCCTCTATATAGGTAAGTTTATTAGTTAATTTTGTTTATATTCTAATCTACCTTTTTGGTAGGTATTTGTATTTTTTGTTTGCGTCCGAGTTTTGTGGATCCTTTTTCTCCAATAAGTTGTTTAGATCCTTAATTGTTCATCAATGTAGAAACGATATTTAAATAATGATGGCAACCAAGAAAGTGGGTAAGGGCATTTAAACAAACACAAAAGGGAGATACATTTTTAGAAAAAATTAAAATTTATTTGCACATATTTTCTGGAAAAGCAAAATGGGGAAATAAATAGAAAGTGATTATTTGACAGCGCTGCTGGACTATGTGAAAAGGGTCAGCAATGATTAAAACCTATTTGCTGGATGTTGTCACAGGCTGGGTCTGCTGCTGGATAGCTACAGGCTGATTGTTGGGTATTATGATGGTGTGTATCAGTGTGTGTGTGTGTGTGTGTGATGGGGGGTGGGGCATACTGGTTATGGACTGGGTTTCCTGCTGAGAACTGTCTGTATGCATGGTTACATACCAGGCCCTTGGCACCTGGAAAACACAGGAAAACAAAGCAGCTCTTGCTGTGGATAGGATGGGCAGTGCTGGCTGAACATTAGTGAGCCTGGGTCACAATCAATTTCATTTTACTTATTCAATAAACCTATTAAAGTTCCAGCTGATCAAAATCTATTCAGAAGATTTCAAGCTTTTTGTAGATTTGATCTGCTCTTTTAATAAAATGTAAAAAGACTGGCCAAAAGTTTTTGGCTTATTGTCAAAATATATACAAAATGTGGGCTGGATAAAAATAGATGAACTTCACAGAAATTATATTTTTATAGATTTGCTTATTTCTCCTACCTTTTGCCATTTTTATTCCTTTAAAGATGATTTTCTAGATATAAAAATGGAGTCCAACGTTTCAAACCGACCTTGTGTCGAAGGTGCTGAACCAGGAGACACTTTCATTGATCTGCTATCAGTCTACTCTAACATTGGGACATATCTTTCCAGCAGAGGCTCATTTTAATCAGGGGATAATGTCCTGTTAAATAGCTAAAAGCAGTTCATTCCAGAGCTAAATAATTAAAAGCAAAACCCTAATAATTAAGTAAGTATGAAGAAAAATTACAAGAGATGTAATTATACATTGAAAAAAAGGGAAAAAGCCTTTTATCTTGTCTACCGGACACAAAAGAAGTACACATTAGCAGAAAATAGTAATTTCAGTCCTGGGGGTACCCGTGGGTATAAAGGCAACTATTAGGATTGATTTGTATTGTTAAAGAGATTAGCCCCTTAGCTACACAATACGTGGAAAAATTCCTAATTATGATCTTATATATTTAAAAAAGGTAAAAAGTATATTTTTTCATTTGATATTGTATTCTTTTTGCATATATATTGTTTTAGTTACCCTTATACTTGTTTTTTATTTCTTTATTTTACAGTTTTTCTTTTACTTTTTCCAGGTTTCATCAAACCCTCATTTTGTCAAAGTGTAACACTATTATGTGAAGCAGGGCTGTGCAACATTTTCAGAACCATATTGTGCATCATTAGTTTTACTTTAAAAGATTTGTTGCTTATTTAATGTATTCAAAATTGTTTATAAATCTTAATAGGGTGGATAAAAATGTAATAGAAAAAGTGAACATAATGCAGATGTAAAAAGCATTTCTAACATAAAATGTTAAAGCATGCTTATCGAGTTGATAATAATCTTTCTATTTTGTTTTTGGTTTAGGCAGAATTGCAAAGCTTTTGAACCAGACTCATTTAACAACGAGAGCACACGGTTCAGGGATTCTGTCGCAGCCAGTTTTTGACGACACAAACACGACGACGGGCATGCAGACACCAGGTCTCGGGTGCAGACCACGAACAGCTGGCAGCGAGGAGGGTGGGGGATGGGTATGGCACCTGGGGATCATGAGGTCTGTACCGTTCGCGGGATTGGCTGGCGCCAGGAGGCGACAGGAAGCTCATTGGCTGAGCTGAGCCAATGGCATGAGGCGGCGGGTCTTAGGTTACCTGGGCAGCAGGTGAAGCAGAGCGGAAAAAAGCAAAGCGTTACACATTCACACAGACGCTGAAGCAGACAGCTCTTTCTTCAAACATGGTGTTAGAAACATCCATCCAGCCATATGTGGTGATCTTTTCAGGAAAAACGTGGTTCTGAGGTGGTGGTCGGCCTGGAGCTTCAGCAGGAAAGCGAAAGCAATGTGATAGATTATCATCTATTCCGAAGACAATACATAAACAAAAGCACCTAAAAACCAAAAAGACACATCCACAAACAGCTGGTATATTGCCTACAGTAGAAACCTCTGGAAATCTAATCTTCTTAATCTGAATCAGCTTTTGCATTAAAATGCAAAATGTCCTGTTACTTCTGCTACCAGGGTGAGGTGGATTTTCTTAAATGTTCTTGCTTTTCAATGTTAAAATTCAGCTCATATAAAAATAAAATAATAAAATCATTTATTCATATATGGAAAGTATTGCAATAAATGTCTCTGCGAAGATTTTCGAAAGTGGAAAAATGGTTTCCCACCACAATCCAGGACAAATCCAGGTTCCAATAACAGCCAATAAGATCCTGGATTTCTTGCTTTAAAAGGAAGCCAAATTTGATTTGTCTTGTTTTTCCAGAGTAATGAGCAAATCAATCGCGAATCCGCTGCCGAACGCTTTCACCGCGACACAGATGAACCTCAGAGGAAAATTGAGTAAAGACGGTAGCCCAAACCGTCTCCTGCCTGAGACGTTGCACTACACCTGCTGTTTTAATATCCCATATGATCAAACTGATGGGCTGAAATGTTCGCTCTTTAACCACTAGTAGGTCATCGTGTTGTTTGTAATGCATCCAACCGTGACAACCGCCGCTTTTAGACCCGCGAAGAGGATGCTGAAAGATTACCCACAACGCCAAACTGCAGGATAATCCATCATAAAACAGCTGCAAATTTTCTGATGTACAAGCAGAGACTGGTCACCGTTCATGTTAGGATTGGCCCGTACTTATAAAACATTTATGGAAAATAAACTGTACATGCAAGTTCAAAATCTCTGTGTTTTGAATTTTAACTCTTTCTTTTAACCATTTATTTGATCATATTTTGATACCGAAGCATCTGGATTAGAATGTAATTTGAGCTTTAATAGATGCACCAATCAGCTTTTGAGCTGCTAAAATTCTTATAAATTTTTTACAAGAGAAATCACTCCCTCAGAGGTAGAAAATGAAAAGGAAACTTGAATTATTTCCATTTTATGCATTAAAACGGTGCTTTAAATGTGTTTAAGATAAAGGAAGTTGTTTGATTTTGAATTTTTTTAAAGAAAATGTGGACATTTTTTAGATTCTAAAACATTCCACCCTACAGTGATCAATAATCTGAGCCCATAAGGAATTATTGGCTGTTTTACAATCTGGGTGATTAAATTGTGAAACTTTAACCCTTTTGATGCTTTTACATTTTAAACGCTTCTTTTCCGCAAACTGACACACTGATCTGGAAAGGTTTCCAACCACTTCCTTTTTGACTCATCTGATGAAAATCATTGTATCTCTTGAATCTTCAGGTTTTAAATGCAGCTCGACTCCACGAGAAATGTGCATCCACATCCTTAGACGGCTTACAGCAGCTTTGAATGCAGTGTCGCTCCATCCTTTTAGCGGACGGTGTAAGATGAGACCGCTGTTTCTGCTGCAGTGGGCCTGTTCTGCCTGACAGGCGTGGGACGGATCGGAGCCAGGCGTAGAGCTTCCTACGACCCCTGCTTCAGATCGCGCCAGGACGGCTCAGTTGATGGGTTTGGTGAATAATTGATGGGTATATGAAGGTATGCGCGGTATGAAATCTAGCTGGTGAGGCTAGGCTTAATAACAACAACAAACATCTCAGAAAAAGACAAGAAAGGACGGACAAAAAAGCAGTTAAATCTAAAGACGGATGCTAGCCCACCCGAGAAATCACAGCCTGATGTCGCACCTTGTCTGAGTTTATGTTAGCGTCCTTTTGTGCTCGAGAGGTGAGACGCGTTACTCTGCTGAAAATCAGCCCAGAGAGAGAAAAGAGACAAACACACCTGTAGCATGTTAACAGGGACATGTAAAATCTGTCCATCTCCATACCTGCTGTGATGCTGAGGCTTCCTGCTCTGAGATGATGTCAGTCAGCTGCCAGCCTCCTCAACCCCTCTGAGGTTTGCAGCAGACAAAGTGCTGAGCTGCTCCTGCATTGCAGCTCCACACCCTTTTTCTTTCCACTGACTGATCTACATCACTTCTCCTCCCTCATATCATCACTTCCTATCCCTCGTCCACCTCCCATGTCCCCCCACCCTTCGTCCCACCATCCCCTCTTCTATCCCACCTGACCTCCATCCCTCCCAGCCCCCCATCCCTTCTTTATTCCCCAATGACATCATCCTGATCCATAACAACAAAGCTCCCAGCTCAGGCTGAACTCACCTTCCCTCCGTCAGGCGGTCCTCCCCATGTCCACCGTTTGGGCCTGTTGTCCAGGTGGTCCCGCCTCCCTGCTCCTCCTCCTCTCTATCGGGCCCCGGCTCTCCGGCGCCTGGGGCCTCCAGCCTCTCCTGCGTTCTTAGCGTTCAGAGATGGGGAAGAACGAACATTCTCTTACTGAGCGACAGCTCTCGGCGGCGTCGCCCGTACTTTCCGGAGAAAGATGGATCTCGCCATGGCAACGGCAGGCAAATAGCAGCTTCTCCTGCTCGTCCCCCCCTTCACGCTGGTCTACTGCTGCTCCTTTACTCCCTGTCTTGCCCCGCTCCCTCAGCCTCGCTTTGTCACCTCTCCATCACACACCACCATCCGTACCTCGATCTCCCACTCCTCTCTACCACAGAGCACATTAGCAGAGACAGGGCCAGATGCAGTTTGTCACCACCTCCCCCAACACACACTCACATGCATGAAAAACAGACATAGACCAGGTGGAGGGGCAGCATATTGATATCATTTGATTGGTTTTATCTCCTTTTATCATTCAGGTTTCACTGGATAAAACTGTTCAAACAATATTTTAATCCTATCTTCAGATTAAATATTTTTCAATTAAACAAATACTAACAAAGTTTGTTATTCAACTCACAAAAAATATAACAGGCTGCAATAAATAGTAATATCTATATAGATAAAGAAATATTTTTATTAGATTCACCCTTTATACAATTTAAATACATTCATTATCAATATAGTGATTGAATATTGAATGATATGATAGTAATAATTTTCAATTATAACAATAATTTATTTAAGTTTCAATAAAGTGGTCTCCCAATTTAAAATAACTGTATGTTTGATTTATTGCAAGTCTATTATGTTCTATTTTTGTGTGTTGAATAACAAACTCATTTTAACATCAGTAATAATACTGATAACAATGATGTAGATTTTTATTTTTTATTTTTTTACTCCATTAATAAACAGATAATGCAGATTAGAAAACCAGCATCCTTCAATGATCACATGGGTAAATGAATCCCTTCATTTCATTATTCTTCCATAAGTATTTAAAATCAATAAGAGAAAATATGACGTTATTTTATTTTTAAATAATCATTGATAGAAGCTGCAAAATTTAATACGTTTTGTTCTGATGTTTGCGAAAAATATCAATGAAAAAAGAATATTGTAAAGCCCTAAAATGGACAAGAGATTTAGCATTAGTGGTACAGTTCTAAAAGGTATATTGGAGGATTTCTCAAATTTTTAAAAAGACCTGCCCTCCCTACTTAAAAAAATGCACGTGGACAACCCTACCCACTCTAGAGCATAGCGCCTATTAAGCTCATTTAAGCCTTTTGTACCGCGCCGGTTTTAAAGTTGTTTTGCATCGGCGCCATGTGGAAAGCTTATTTTTTCCAAAAGAAGATTTTACCAATTTTTTCCATGTCGAGACTCACCCCGCGGTAAACAGTGAAAAAATGGGGACGAAGGCCGCGTGGGATGGCCTTAGCAAACATATCACCAGAATGATTGACAGTAAGGGAGGACCACAATTTTTTTTGATGATCCAATCGGAAAAAGAACATCCTCCACTATGCCAATTGACAACATTGTTATTTAATATTTCTGACTATAAAAATAAATATTAAATCTATATAGCACATTAAAAAGAAATTTAAAAATTGCATAAAATGTGAGGTATAATAAATGAATGGATGCAAAATACAGGATTCCCAGCAGAAGGGGACGAAAAATGAATAAAAGACTTAAATCACATTAAAATACGTTGGTGAAAATATTTAGTTCTTATAATCTTCCCTCCAGTCTCCCGGGACTTATTTTTATTTCCAATTATTCCCTGTATTGGATTAATTTGCAGATCTTGGTGGATTTTACCTTCCTTTACCAGCCTGTTTATAAAGGATGGAATGCCCCCCTCCTCAGCACAAAGCGGGGGTGCTGAAGGAGCATGCAGAGTCAGCCGCACTTTCTCTGCAGGGAGGGCCTGGTTTAAGGGAGAAATGGAGTAGAAGTCTACAGGAAGGGGATACAGATTGCAGATCAAAGATGGAGTGCGAGCGAGGATGGATCAGCGGACTGCAGCAGGATCGACTGCTGCATCCTGATGCAGGATTAGAGAAACTATCCGACTCTCCAGTTACCCTTTACTGATGGGACACATCAGAAGGAATCAATATCAAACAAAGCGTATTCATTAATTTAAGGATCAAATAACACGCTAGATACTTTTATTATATTTCATCTTAAATAAAGATTAACCGGAGGATTTCAGCAGCAAGAGCTGGGTGATAATCCAGGATTTTTACAAGAACAGATGTGTTTCTAGTTTGCCATAACTAACTAGTTAATAACTGACTGGGGAACCAGTTTGTTTTACATATTTGACACTCCTCCTAATAAGGACACCAGTTTGAATGAATTTGCAGGAGGTGAGAGTCTGCTTGGGAAGATCTTTAAAGAAAAGATCGCCTCCAGTGTTCAGATCCAACACGGTTGATTCAGAACTAAAAACATTCTGTTTTTCCTCCCACATATTCATTTTTTTCTTTTGCTTATTAGATCGGCTTCAATGTTTTTTGCTTATCAAACAAATCAAATTTTTAGACAAAGATACTTTGAAGTCTTAGGAAATCATATTTAAATGTCAAAACCATCCTGACTTTAACATGTATATAAATGTACTCTTTTACCATATTGTCCCTAAAGTTTGAAAAAATTCTATTTAAAAGAATTATGTTCTGCAGGTCAGTTAGTTATAATGTTAGCTTTTTACACCTAAATTCAATAATCATATATCAACAGTCATCTGTCAATCAATTTTTTTCGTCATAGCATCTTTTGATTCATATGTCGCAGCTCATATAATGCAACGTTCAAATAAGAAACAAGAATCATTTACTTTCCCCATTGAGTTCCGGCCCCCAGTGTTCATGGGGCTGACGCCTGTGTCTTCAGCAGGCGTGAGAAGACAGAACTGGCAGCGCTATGGACGGGGCTCAAACATGTACCGCCTGGAAGCCTTCTACACCAAAACAAGCTTCTGCCGCCCTGGCGCCCTCTTTCCACAAATACCTTCATCCCGCCTTCCTCCTCAAATAAAAATGGTATGACTGAGGAGACTCATCCACGACCTCCGACACTAAACCTCCCTCCTCTTGCATGTTTCCTCTGTCCATAGCGTTCCTTGACATTAATCGTTCCTAAGTGGGTCAATTTAGTGCTACTTTGTTCCAATGGAATTTCCATTAGGAACCTACTAGCACTAAGTTGCTAACTGGTTAAAAGATGCTTCAGACAAAACCGCTGGCCAATCTAATCCTGCTTGCGATTCCGCCCCTTTGACAAACGACTCCAGACTATCCGACTTCGATGGTCAATAGGTGCAAAGTCATGCACCGCTAGGGAGAATTCCTAGAAATTTAATGGCTAAGCCTCTACGACATTGTTAAAGAAAGTTTTATTCCCTTTTTATTATAAGGGTGAAATTTAACCAGAAAGATCCTGGAATGCATGTAAAAATGTCACAACTTAATTCCTCAATAAAATGTGTGATTAACCACAAAAGCTGTTTTTGCTGTCATTTGTGGAACAAAGAGGCGGTGGTACTGCCAGATTCTGTGGAATCAAGAACCTGTTTGACAACGGAAGTAGGCTACAACAGCCTCGAAAGCAACAAGCTCTACCCAAATCTAAAAAAAAATGAATACCAAATGAGTAACAATCTCTGTCGTGACGAGCCTGGTTGAAGTTTAGAATAATAATTTATTGTATTTGGGGGAGACCATAGAGCAATAACGGAGAAAACATAGAAACGCTTGGAGGACATCGCTTGACGAGCCTACTAAAATAAGTCACCAAGACGGTCACAGAGGAACCCAGACAGAATCTACAGCTTAGGAGTGTCTGATTCTACAACAACAAGCAAAAAAGGTTTATATAGCAGAGTTAAAGTTAAAGAACTGCTCACATTCATCAAAATCATTTCGGCGATCCCTAAAATTTTGGAAGAAATATAAGTTGGTCTAAAAAATAAAGCCCTTTTGTGTAAATGTACGTTAAAAAACAGAGGTACGAGTACTGCACTAGTGTGTGCATAGGTGGTACAGCAGCCAAGTTATTAGTACCTTCCAATGAATTCTTGGAAAGAATGAACAAAAAGTCTAAGATTTAAAAAAAAGTATTTTAAGAGAGATAAGCGCTTGGAAATATAGCATGAACACTTGCGTATATAACCTTATTTTTATCCTTGATCTCAGGTCTTTTTATGTATCCACATATAATGTGACTATTCAGCTTCAAATGATGTTTAATTTTTAGCGAACCAATCAATAAAAAGAAAAAACTTTTAATTAATTAGAATAATCTATCATTTTTTTCTTAGTTTTACCTTTTATAAATGCCCTGATTTTGTGTAAATCAATGAAATCATTTGGAGGATCAACTACAATAGCTTCAGGAGCACAAAGCTGAGAGACTATTGTCTTGTTTTAACTTTCTTTACAACAAAAACCCTGTAACGCTCATTTAAAACCTTCATTAGGCAATTCCAGCACACATACCCAGTAGTCAATTGTAAAAAAGAAGGGGGTGGTGGATTTTTTTATTTTTAAGTATACATAGCCTACTAATCAATATAAGTCAACCAACCTAAAGATATATGCATGGTATGGTTGTTACATACCAGGGATGGCTTATCATTGACCTTGGACTAAGGCACTTTTACAGTAGAACTGCCCCCTACAGAGTTAGTATTTTGGCTATCACTGCCCCTACATAGTTATTAGCATGGCTATCACTGCTCTCACAGAGTTAGCATGGC
>JAGKQL010001945.1:10228-20774 GCA_018398635.1 Cyprinodon brontotheroides | reverse complement strand
TTTTTTTAATTAGGTGAAATGTTGTAAGACATGTTGTAGCTTTCCTCTGTTAAAGATTTCACTGCATGATACAAATTCAGGTTTAGCTTGAAACCATGTGATCAGTGTTTTCCTCCTCCCCTTAGAGTCGCTATAAAAGCTTTAAAAGGTGAGTCCTGTCAGATCGTTCTGCCTTCTCCGCCTCACTAAGCCTCGCTGAGTCTTACAAGGAAGCAGCACGGTAATTGTTTGTTTTGATAAAATACAGACTAATTAGATAACGTTGGTGTTGGGAAATTTTGTTTTCCTTTCCATTCATTTGTTATTACATTTTTGGCTATAATTTCTTTTAATCAAAGAGCAACTTCTATTTTATATTAACAAATACATCTTTGTTCACATTTATTCAACTTTAACATAAAGTACAGAATCTGTTGGATGAAAATTATAAAGATATGAATATGTGAAATGTACCATATAAGATCAGCAGTAACACTTGTTTGATTTTGTTTCATTAGACACTCAGACGTGTTCTGACATCTTTCCTGTGAAGATCTTTGAACCACCTCCTCACAATGAAAAGAGCGTGAGTAAACTGTTAACTTTTCACACCACAGTAAATGTAATCTGCAATCACCTCTTTTAAATTTGACCTGGTAGAAAACATTTAATAATAAAGCATTTACTTTATTCATTATGTGAAGATGAAAGCTCTCATGCAGTGTACAGTATCTATCCTGGTCTTGTTTTAGACATTGTTCTCTTAATCATTTCAGGTGCTGCTCGCTTGTATACTGCAGCCTTTATATAAGCTCCAGGTTATGACGTATAGCTCCCCCCCTGCCTCCCTGGGGGCATGTCTTTTTTCTTTCTACATATCTATACAACCGCACAATGTCACCACAAGAAAACACTAACTTTAAACATCGCCCTTTAAATGCACTGGATGTCAAAATGCTGACTTTTATTATAATCTAAGCACTAATACTTTTACAAAAATCCAGTTTTGTTTTTATGACTGTTTTCTCGCTATTGCATTTATGTAAATTTCAATTCTGTAGAAAACTTAATGGATATTAGTGTTGGAACAAGGTCAAGTCGTTTCACCCAGTGTCTTCTAGTCAAGTCAAGTCAAATCAAATCCTAATCTTTATTTTTGAGTCTTTAGAAAAGTTATTCGTCCAAATATGTAATTCTAATCCAAAGGTTTATTCGATCTTTATCTTTAATGATTTAAATGGTAGTCCCACTGTATAAAGAAAATCCCAAACATTTAACAAGTCTGTTAATTAGTGCTAATTTTTAGTAGTTATAAAACAGACAAACTGCATATTACAATAATGCATTGTAATCTAACAATGTAATAATTTTTACACATATAAAATTACTCTTTTGCTATACGTCATATTATTATATAAGACATGATTATCGAAGCGCTACTGTTTTCCCCAACTTGGTACTACCGCCCTGTCACACCTTTGACGATTTAGCCAACGCAGTTCCTGACGAAGGCAAATCTGTTTATGGTCATACGCTGGGATTATGGGTACGTTTTGGCGTAGTTGGTGGAAAGCACGCAAAGAATGCTGAAACACGTACGGGCACACATCGACATACGGCAAGTACGACGATAATCTTGAGCATGCGCCAAAATTTTCCGGTTTACAGCGATGTTCATACGCCCAAGGGGGTTACAGGTAAGTTAGGCTGATCGCTGACATACATGAAGTGTAAGTTACTCATAAATCATGGTGTCCAGCTTATCCAAACCCTATGAGTAACTTGTGCATAAATTAGAAAAAAGAACTTATTTCCAATGCATATCAGCGTATTTAGAATAGAAAAAACTTTATTATCTACCATATATAATGATGGCAGAAATTTGCCTATGGCTTGCTCACACACAACAATATAAAAGTACATTAAAATACAATTATAAAAGAGTTCATTGCAGACACAGCAGCAGTAGCGGATTCACTTAATCAAGGGAAAGGGATTTGACGTGTTCCAGACGATCAGTGAAGGTGTTTCTAACTTCCAGCTACTGTTTAATGTCGTATTGGCAGCGTTTTGGTATAAAGGGGGTTCACAGGAGGAAAACGTCAGTTCTCCTCCAGTTTTCATCCCCATCATAGGGTGAGCCAGAAGGTGAGTGAGATGGATCCTCCCTGCGTTCACACCCACGGATACGATCAACAAACTTGCTAACAGACGTGACGCTGACTCTGCTTCAATAGCAAGCCTTCTTTCTTTCTTTTTCTTCTTTTAATTTTTATTTATTCTAGGTTAGTTAATACCTATCTAGGTTAATAAAGCGATCAAAGAAATCTTTTTATGCAGGCCAGGTGCCTCTGGGCGCATCGCTGCCCCCCTCAGGATACTGCGGTTTCTATCTCTGGCAGTCTATGGGCGAGGGCCGGGGTACACCCTGAACAAATTGCCAGTCTGTCGCACCACAGCACAGAGACACTCAAAGTCACACAACCATGCACACACAATTTATAGAAGACCTAACAGTCATGCTTTTCCAGTGTTGTATAAAGTACTGAAATCTCAGAGTCAAGTAAAAGTCTAAGTACCTCTCCAAAATATGACTTTTGTAAAAGTCCAATCACTGACTGAAATGTTACTTGAGTAAAAGTCTTAAAGTATCTAAAATGGCTTGTACTTAAGTATAAGAATTACTATAAAAATAGATGTACTGAAGTTATGTAGTGAAAAGTACAAGTAAAAAGTAAGTGCAGTTTGAATTATATTTGTTTACATTTTGGTAAACTTTGAAGGTCAAATTCACCTAAAATAATATAAACAACCAAGTGTAGGATCAATTTTGACCAACTTTTATTACTGCTACTGTTATTGACATCATTAGAAAAAAAAGAAAAAACGGAAGCTTATCTGGCATCTGAAGAGGGAGTCCAGTTTGAAGCCCCTTTTATAAACGCAGCCAACATGAAGAAAAAAAAAGCTATAAATTACTGTTCTTCACAAACAAAAGGGGCACACATAACAGGTCATTTTACAAAAGAAAAAGAAATGGGAGGGAACTGCAGCTTATTTGGCATCTGAAGAGGAAGACATTTTTTGTAAAACTACCTTAAAACGTAAAAAAAGGCAGTGCTGAAATTAAGTGTACATCACACCAGAGAAAAAACGATGCACTTCAGGCCAATTAACTAAATCCTAAACACTTTGTAAACACAAGCCCCTCATCCCCTCCACACTTTTGCCCTTGACTTTTTTCTTCTCTTCCAAATCTTAACCCACCCTTGTGGTCATCCTCGCGCATAACCCCATTATTACTTGAAACTGTAAAATCTTCTGTTCATCTTCAAAAGCCTGCTACAGTCAACATTTAGTTTAAGCTAAATAAACCACGTGTGGAACTGAAAACAATGCCAAACAAAGTTCATTTATACAGATAATGTTATGCTCAAGATTTCACAATAGTTCCTCGTGACCAATCTATATCCTATTGGTGTTGATGAACAAGCCCAGGCAAGACCCGACTTTGCAGTCAGTAGTTGAGGTCAAAACACTTGCGTTTCTCTTGCTCTCTCGCTCGTTTTTATTTTATTTTTTTTAGTGCTGTCAATCGATTAAATTTTTTTAATCGCGATTAATCGCATCAATGCCTGAGTTAACTCACGATTAATATTTTATTCAAGAAATTTTAATGATTGAAAATCATTTAAATACTCTCGATGACAAACAAAATATGCATACAGGCTAGGTTTGTGCCAATGTGTTTTTTAAATGAAAACAGGTCACAGACACTGATTTATGCCATAGAAACATATATGGCAAGAAGATGGGGAGGCATGTAGCAAAAAATAACAAATATGTAGCCAAAAAAAAGGCCCTGAAAACAGGCTGCATGTAAAAGACAGTCTTTACAGTCAATACAGCCTTGAACAAAGACAAGCATTTTAATCTCTACTGCTATCAAATGTAGTACAGTTAAAATTAGATGTTACCAACCAAGATAATAATGAACACCAATCAATACATCAAAAAATCAATAGACCTATCACTGGAGGAAGTCTATGCTCTAAAAAGTTACTTTTCAGCCTCTTTAACAAAAATGAGAACACACACACACCCACCCAATCTTCACACACAGACACACCCACCCTACCACACACACACGATACCCACCTGTGGCGCACACAGAGCAAGAGTGCCGTAGCAGATCTCCATTTCACCCTCAGTAATCTGTTTTCTACGTATTTCAGGTTGCTACTAGTTACCAGACACTCAACTTGTTTCGTTGGTGGTGGGCTTAAAGAAAAAGGCACTAGCGCCACTCAGTGTATGAGCGTCCTTTTCCCTTGAGGAGGTCCGCCCTCGAAGCCTATGAGAAATGCATAGACTGGGGAAAATAGCCCCGCTTCCCGGAGGCCGCAGCGGGATGTACTTGGAAAATTGGAAAATTACAAAACCACATAGCGAAGGCATTCATCGCTAAAAAATTATCGCCGCAAATGGTCTTCACAAGCTAACAGCTAATAACGCCGAGCAATTTTCACAGCACTAATTTTTTTACATAGTAATTAAAACCAAACATTGAAAATGCATCGGAGTAAAGGTATGCAATTAAGTTCACAAATGTAGTAAAATAAAAGTGAAAGTTCTCAAAAAAATGTATACTCTTGGAAAGTATAAAGTACTCCAAAATATACTTAAGTACAGTAGTGAAGTATTTTTACTTCGCTACACAACACTGTGCTTTTGGACTGCTGGAGGAAGCTGGAGTACCTGGAGAGAACCCACTCATGTCACAGGGAGAGTATGCAAATTCCAAGTAGAAAGGAATCGGACCCCAAACCTTCTGGCTGCAAGGCAACAGCGCCACCCAATGCGACACCATGCATGCGAGGTTAAAGATATGGTTGGTTATGTTGGAGAGACAGAAAGATTTGAAAGCAGCACTTCCCCCTTCGTTCAAAGCTACGCCCTCCCGCGCAAACTTAAACGCACATCTCACAGCAGAACTCAGCAGGACTCAGCCATTTCTTTCAATACATCTTGGAATTCAACCTAACCTCTGTAAGTAAATTATAATACCATTTAAAGCTTTAAAAGTAGCATGTATTTTAGCAATATTAACCTTAAGGCAAGCTTATTGAGGAGATAATGAAGAATCTTGTGGGTCTGAACACTGCTCAACCGAACTGAAAAAGGGGAAGACACTGCTGTTAGTTCAGGCTCAGGAAATTTGATTCCTGAACGCAAAGAGAAGAATAAGGTTATGGACTCACGCTTTCCAGAAAAAGTGGTTGACTTCTTTGACTCCTGTCTGTGCGCGGTTCCAGGTTCGTTCTATTCGGTGGAGGGCGACAGGGTTTACCCAGAACGCGGGTTGTTTGTAGGTAAACGGAGAAACTGACTGCCACCGTGATTTCAAGTGTATATGAACGGGTTATAGTGGAGATGAATCCCCTTGCTCAGTGTGGCTCAAACGATCCCTTGGAGGAAAGTATATCCAACCTCCAGCTTGGAATCCCCTGCTCAGTTTGAAGCTCTCAGGATGATCCCCTTCCAGGGAGAGAAGGGGTCCTAAAACATCCAGCTTCTTGCAGGATGACTTCCCTGCCGAGGAGGCAAAGACAACTCGGGTTAGGACTCAGGTTGACAAAACTAAGTTTGACTCCAGTGAAAACCAGCTTAGCTAGAGTACCCAAAACTGGCAAAGACTCCCTGGCGTTGAAATAGTGGCAGTCAGTAGCTTAAGAGCACCAACGCAGGTAACTCCTCAAGAGGTGTGTGGGAGGATATGACCAGAACCAGGCGCCTCCTGGTGAGTGGTGAGACAAACACAAAAAACATGTTCCACAAAGACAGGAATCCTAACAGAAGGGGTGTTGAGAATATTTCAATGCAATGGCCAAACCTGATGAGGAGTAGGACAGAAATGTGCATCTAATGTTTTTGTGTTTCTTTTCATTCGGACCAAATGGTAGGGATTGGGCAGGGCTTTTTACTGGCTTGCAGCTCAATAGATGTCTGAATTTTCGCTCTCTTTCTGGAACACACAAGGTATTGACTACTTTCAAGATGGAAGGACCATTTCACTCAATATAAAAAAAAGTGTTGCTGAACAGGATTACCAACCCTATTTTAAGACTCCTGACCACTGTCTGGATTATCTTGTATCCATTATCTTGCTTCTGACAAGAAGAATTTCCCAATTTCTCACTTAACACGTTAACTGTCTGCACCACCTATAAATAATTGTTGCTAATGCTCAATTTTTTATACCCAATATCAGCTCTAAGACAATATAGACACACATTTCATTTTAAAAATCATCATCAACCATCTTCTGAGACATTTAGCAGCGTAAATTTTAACCACACTAACTCCCTGTCTCTGTCTAAGGCCTCACAGGTTTAACACTCAGAAAACTTGTTTTATTATTTGCACTAGATCAGGAGCAAATACTGATTTAAATTATTTCCTTTGAGCAAGGAGTTTGTCGCTTGTTATAATAAATACACAGAAGCTATCTTTTAAAAAGAGAAATTTTGTTGTTTTTGTACAGTCTGTTTAAACTCCTTGCGATATTTCAGTTGTGAAATACCTGATGCTTACGTCATATATGTGCTTTGCCACCAATAAACCTATATATTTCCAAAGTGGGGCAATTAAAATATTTGTGTACTATTCTAACTTATTCAAAACAACATTACATGACTAATACTCTTCTTATAATTGTCATGATTATTTTGGTATCTTATCTTTGACTAGAAAATGTAATATTGCCATTACCCCAACCTTATAAATACAATCACTCAATCAAAAGTTTAATTTGTAAGTTTTAATCATGTTTCAATATATATTATTTTTTTTCAGTAATACAATTTATTTCTTAGCACTGGGGAAAAATACATTTAAACTAGTAAAATCTAATTGTTTTTTCTACAGGGTTGCCCAGTCTAAATTCAAGGACATCATCTCCAAAAGTCTCCTCATCCAATCAGGGCCCCCAGCTGTCTACCAACTACAGCCAAAACAAGAGGACTTTGGACCTCTGACTAGAATGACCCTAGGAAAGAGAAACTTGAACAAGGCAAATAGAACCGTGTTGTTGGTTGGTGAAACAGGGGCAGGAAAGTCTACCATTATTAACTCTCTGGTCAACCACGCCATTGGAGTCAAATTTAGCGATGAAATATGGTTTCACATCGTAAAAGACGAACCGAGAGGGCAGACTGAGAGTCAAACATCAGATGTGATTGTCTACGAGATCTTTGGGTTTGAGGATCAAACTCTTCCTTTCTCTCTTACCATCATTGACACGCCTGGATTTGGAGACACCAGAGGGATAGAAAAAGATATTATTGTCAGTCAAAGATTGTTTGACTTGTTTCGATCTGATGACGGGATCAACGAGATTCACGCTGTTGGTCTGGTGGTTAAGTCCACGGACAATCGAGTGAATGATCGCCTGTCATATGTCTTCAATTCAGTCATGTCTCTGTTTGGGAAGAACCTTGAGAAAAGCATTGTGGCTCTCATTACTCATTCTGACGGAAGAACACCCAAGAATGTTCTTCAAGCGCTTGAAGCTACACATATAAAATGTGCCAAAAATGAAAAGAATCAACCAATTTACTTCCTTTTTGATAACTCCCAAGCTGAAGACCGATCAGAAGACGAGGAATTCCTTAAAGTTTCTGATGAAATTTCACAGAAAGGAATGAAAGCCTTTACAGGCTTCTTGGAGAAGAAAAGAGCCCAAAAACTGTTGATGACCACGGATGTCCTGAACGAACGCATCAGTCTGAAAGCCTGCATCCAGAACCTGCAGGAGAGAATCCTGTTAACTGAGCAGAAGGAAAAGGAACTCGTTCAAACCCACGATGCTCTGGTAAAACAAGTAGAAGACATGAAGAAATCTGACGTGGTCACTGTAGAGGTTGATGTTGTCTGCAAAGAAAAAGTGCCAATTAAAAGTAAAGGTTTTTTGAAGTACAGTTTGTTTGAGAAAGCAATGGTTTGCACCGTCTGTCAGGAGAACTGCCACTACCCCGGCTGTACATTCAGTCTAAGCCCTCAACATTGTGAGGTCTTCAAAAAAGGCCACTGCACTGTCTGCACTGGAAAATGTCCTGCGTCGGCTCATGTGAAAGAAAACTGGAGATATGTAATAAAGATAAAAAAGGAAAAGAAGACCATAGAGGTTAAGAAAAGGCTGAAGGCAGGCGAGGTTGACCCTGAAACCAGGTTCAATATCGTAAAAAGTCTCGCTAACGACATACAGAAACTCAAAGCAGAGAGGATCCAGCTTGTCTTGGAATCTTACCAACATGTCATCAGACTAGAGGAGATCGCTCTTAAAGCGAATTGTGTCGCCACTTATATTCACTTGGATTTTTTGATTGACAAGTTGAAGGAAATAAGGGAAACAAAGAAAGTTGAGAAGCTGGAGGAGATGAGAAGCCAGATGGATGAAGGAACTAAATTAGCGCTGCAGTATATGTGGAGCAAAACATCAGGAAATGAGTAAAAACAAAGAAAAATCACAACCCCACCATGGCAGGGCAAAAAATAAAGCTTCAACAGCCTCCTGTCCTATAGAGAGCTCCTTATAAATTAAACTGATCACATATTCACTTTTAAATATTACCTCTTTACTCGTAATTTTCCTCAAATGTTACATTTTACTGACGGGATATATTTTTTTTTCAGCTGTTGTCTTTATTCGTATATTTTCTAATGATCAAACATTAATTAACCCAATGCAATAAAAGTGGCTTTTACTGCAGAAGAACTGAACATTTTGCCTTTACTTTAACTAGAAAATGGTGGCTTTGTTTATCTCATTATTTGAAACTTTTAAGCATTTTGATTTATTGAGAAATATATTTGTGAGGTTCTATTGTTTTCATAAGTATGCTGAATTTAGAATGTAAGACTATGGTTTATTTCTTATATCAATGATTAAACTATTCCCTCAACATAATTCCTCTATTTTTCCAAACTGTTCTGTATGAATCGTCAGTTTTCTGTACATGATGGTAGCTCAATAAAATTGGTTTGCTTGAAATATGTCTTCTGGATCCTCTGTGTTTGTTTTTGTCTGAACTAAGTGCTGCTTCACAGACAGAATTTCCATCTTATCTCACCTCTAACACTAAATATTTTTCTCTGCAAACATATGATCGGATAATTTAATTTTAACGTCAAGTACTTGCATTTAATATCTCTAAACATCAATCAGAACCACAATAATGAGAAAGAATCTGTGTTATTTCCTCTATCTTGTTAAATGTTATCATGTTAACACTAAATAATGATAAATATTGCTCCTAATTTTTGACTGCTTAACTTTATAAATGGCACCCCATACTTCCGCCTCTATATTAAATAAAACAAGCAGGACAATAAAGTGAACTTCAAAGCATGGAACCCTGATCAGGAGGAGATGGTCTTTATTTCTCTTTGTTCCAGTAAAACTCCAATCAAGGTTAGCCGATCCCGATGTCCGCCTTCATCTTCTACTCCCCTGATTCCCTCTCCTGCTCCTTTACCTCAATCCAACCTAGCTGTTGGTTGCTCCTCTCTACCGTCCTCAGCGGTGAGGTATGTAAGCAAAAATTTGAACCTTAAACCTAATAATATCTATTTAAACAAATCCCAGGTCCAATACTGGCATTATTACTATTAACAATGTTTAATATGATCTTGAGGATTTTGTGACGTTTTTGAAGGCAATCCAAGAGCGCTAATAAATTTGGCCTCAGAATCAGAGCCTGCTTGAATTCAGCATCAATTTAGAGTTTCATTTAGAGCGGTTATAACTGCAATTGTTCTTATCTGTGAAGATCCTCCGTCATCCGGATCATGGTCAATCATGAAAGGTTCAGTTTAAGCAACTGTACGGGAAATTTTCTAGAACGGAGGTCTTTAACAGGGAGTCCGCTACCCCTAGGGGCTTCCACGGAGGTACTGCATGGGGGTCGCGAACATTTTGGTTGATTTAACCTTTTTTTATATTCCCCCCTGCAATTTTTTCCACTAATTGAAATGTCTTTAAATCCACATTAACATGAATTCAACACACTAAACAGATAAATGGAGGTAGAAGATGTCTTTCAGTCATCAATGCACACATTCAGCGACACACAGGAGCTCTTTTAAGCAGGGCACCGTTTCATTCATAACACCTGTCCCATCAACCAGGAATCAGAAATACTTTAATAATCCCAGGGAGAAATTACTTTCATTACATGACTCATCTGTAATAGAGTGATTATAGGACCAGTTTGATAGAACACAGTTTCATATAATATATATAATTAGGGGGTCCACACTCCATCTCGCCATCAGTTTGTGGATCCTTGGCCTGGAAAATGTTAGAGGAATAGTACACCCAAAACATGATTAGCCTTTATTTTCTACTCACCCCCATGCTGAGCAACACTCTGGAGTACTTTTTTGATATCTCAAATTCATCTGGAGATCTGGGAGGCTTCTTGCTGTCTGCTGACATTCAAATAATGGAGGTTTATGGCGCCCGAGACAGAAAGGTCCATAAAAGTCCACAAAAAACGTGTCAATA
>JAGKQL010001944.1:29614-44484 GCA_018398635.1 Cyprinodon brontotheroides | reverse complement strand
CTGTAGCTTTAAGTAAGAAGTTGAAATTACGTTTGATTTTGCAAACAAAAAAATTCTGGAGGTAGCGCATACATATCATGGATGCCTTGGCAGAATTCAAATGAGCCATTTTAATCTAGATTCATTTAGTTTAATTCCAAGATTACAGTAAGACTAATAGATACAAAAAAAAAAATCTCTGCCCACCACTTGTTTTAAGTAATTTACTCAGTAGAGAAAGTAGATGAATTGGTCTACATTCAGTTTCCATCTTTAAGAAGAGGGATCATTTTCTATTGCTTTCACAGGTCTGAGAATGATTCACTCCTTAAAGATTGATAAATAATATGAAATTTTGGGTTAACCAACGTATGAAGAGCTGCTTTGATCACCTTTCCATGGAGATTGTTAATATCAGGAGACATATCAGAGATCCTGGAGCATCTTTCTAACTGTTTTCTAATCCACTATGCCCTAATTTAATTTTCATATTTTTCTATGAATTTAGTCTTTAGTAAATACAAAATTTGCACATTTAATTAATCTAAGATGTTAAACTACTGGCTTTATTTAAAAAGAAAATCTTAGAAATTATTAAAGTAGTTAGCGCCCTCTGCTGGCCTAGTGATGAATCTTCCTTCCCATTCCACAAACCTAGGAATATACTTATTATTTATACACATTAGAGCAGAGGTCTTCAACGTTTTCAAAGCCAAGGACCCCCAAACTGATTGCGAAATGGAGCGGAGACCCCCTAATTATATATATTGTATGAAATTGTGTTATGTCAAACTGGTCCTATAGTCACTCTTATTACATATGGAGTAATGTAACGAAAGTAATTTTCTCCCTGGTATTATTAAAGTATTTCTGATTTTGATTCCTGGTTGATGGGACAGGTGTTGTGAATGAAACGGTGCCCAGCTTGAAAGAGCCTCCTGTGTGTCGCTGAATGTGTGCATTGATGACTGAAAGACATCTTCTGCTTTCATTTATCTGTTTACTACAGTGTGTTGAATTCATGTTAATGTGTATTTAAAGACATTTTAATTAGTGCAAAAAATTGCAGGAGGGAATATAAAAAAAGTAATCAACCAAGACTTTCAGCGACCCCCATGCAGTACCTCCTCAAACCCCTAGGGGTCCGTGACCCCCTGTTGAAGACCTCTGCATTAGGGCATTCAATGTTTTAAACAGTTTTTAGCATCATTTACTGATTTCAATTTTTTTTTTGTTTATAAAATGTAAATATTTTTTGAATCTTTGATTTTGTTGCCCATTTTCAATAGATTTTCCTGTCTTCACAGTTGATGATTATCGTGCAGTGTTTGTCCTGACAATCTGGCCCATGCTTGTTCACAACTTCTTACAATTTATTCACAATTTTTTGAAGCATTATTTACATCCTGTTTTTCCACAAATATCTTCTCATAAATCGAGGTTAAAACTTTTATATGACCTCCATAAGACAATCCTCTTCCTTGATTTAGATACAATAGTTTTTTTTCCCTCGATAAAGCAATCATGTTATGATCCCTGCAGCTCACAGCTTTGATACAACCTGTGAAAAGAGCTCAGGCATATTCTTTAATATATGATCTTTGCATATAGACCTGTCTTTCCCAAATTAAATTATTTTAGACTTATTAAGAACCCGATATAGTTGACAAACACTCATAAAAATCAGCTTCTTAAACAATGGATAATATTTGGAGAACTAATCTATGTTAAAGTCACCTGATATAGAGCATTGTGCTTGTGCTCTGAGAAGGTAGCAAATACTGGGTTCAATCCCCACAGACTGCCACTCTTGGTCCCTGAGCAAAACCCTTAACCCCACACTGCTCCGCACAATGGCAGCCCACTGCTCCCCAAGGTGATGGATTAAATGCAGAAATACATTTCTCTAATGTAAGATCAATAAAGTTCAATTGAATTACTGAAGATTTATTTTCTTTTATCACATGGCCTTTGTGGTCTCTTGTCTCATATATTAAGTTATGCCATTTGTCCAGTGAAAAATGTTTTTACTCAGTTTGTGTCACCCGTAAGGCTGAGAATATGTCTGAGTGAGGGGTGGTTTTAGACAAAACATACTCAAGGTTTGTTAAAGAGTGTGTAATTTGTTTTGACTCTGACATAACCTTCACAGTTTTTTTCATCAACATAAGTAAAGGAGACAAACTCTGTCTAGTCCGAACAAGGCTGATAAATCTGCACCTGTAGTAATTCATTAAAAGATCCTATCTTCTAATATACAAAGAGCCACTCCACCTCCATATCTATTTCTCTCTTCAGCAAAAGTTTAGGGTGAGTCCCTCAGACTGCAAATATTAAGATAGGCTGAAATCAAACCACTTTTAAACAAAGCCTAAAAAAAACAAGGTCAGTTATATTGTTAAAACTTAGAAAATTATTCATTAAAGATTGACTAATCAAACTATCTCAGAAAACTTGAAGTCCAAATGACATGATTTTAATTTGGTCACATGATCAGCTAATCATACCTAAATGTGGATTTTTCTCCACTTTCCTTGGCAAACTTTAGTTTGGGCCACAATTCCTTTCACCTCTGCAGCACTGCCTCTAAGAAATCCTATGTAGACACAAATCATTGGACTAAAGGCCTGATCAGATCAAAAATGCTTCATGTAAACCAGTCAGACTACAGATTCTAATCAGAGTTGGTCTGGTTGGAAAGAAACTTCATTCCTTAAGATAGAGGAGGTTTCTGTAGCTTTCCATTCTGATTGGTGTACATCTACACACTCATTCAGATCCTTGGAGTAAAATTATCTCCACTAATCATGTGTGCAACTTCAGCGTGACGGTTTACCAATGTTTTTATGGATAATTAGACAGTTTCAGTCTTAAATATTTAATCTCATCAAACACGTGGTACATGTACTCACATCATGATCGGATCATTTTGTTCAGTGTCCATGTAGACAAAGATTTTGAATTTCTGATCAAAAAGGTTAAGGCTGAGATCGCATAAGGACGGTAAATGTCGCATGTAAACGTAGCTAATGAAATGAAATAGCTTAAGTTTTGTAGCTGAAGATTGAAACTGATGTTTATCTTTGAGGTGTAGCAGAGTAATCTTAACTCTTCAGGGTCTTCCTCCTTCCTGCTTTCCCAATCTTTGGACCCTCTAATTTTCAATGCCTTGAGGAGACCAAGATTATTGAGTTGAAACAATTTATAAAATTTTCAGCTTCAACATTTTTCCAGTTTTCACCTTTTCCATCCAATCCAATCAAATCTTGGTCAAGCACTTAAATACAACAGCAGATGACTAAAGTGCTGTACAGAAAAAAATTTAATAAAAACTATTAAACAAAACATGAAACAAAACAACATGTGTAAAAATAACAACAACACAATCAAATCAATTGGGTAAAAAAATAAAAGAAATAAAACATAAAAACATACAACAATAAAATAAAACCTGACAGCCTTGCTGGGTGTTAAAAGCCAAAGAGAAAATTTGGGTTTTGACAAGAGATTTTTAAACATTCAAAAAATGTCATGGTATTTTATCTATGATGCCATCAATGATAATGTTCTTCCTCCTGAGCTTATTCTCGGTATGTTCCAGTTTTATGAACACATGTCCTTCACCTCCTGTTTGAAACCAGTTTCTTCTCCCAATGTTTTATTTAGCTTCAGATTTAGTGTGTGTTGAATTCATCTCCTCCATTTCCTCCTGTGTGAACTCCAGGCCTTGTAGTACTTTAAATCACAATACAGATGAAGTTCTTCTGCTGCTGAGTCAGCATATCTTTAAATTTTTATTTTTATCATTTCCAACATCTGTGTGAGGAAGGAAGTAGAGACAAAGGACGAATTTTCACAAGCTGCAGCTTTTTAGGAGGCATCTTACTAGGATGAACCAGCAGATGTTAAATTAATCCACTTTTCAGTCGAGGCCTATCACGCCTTGCAGTCTGGGTGTTTCCTAGATCAGATTCCTGGTTTGACTCTGATGTATTTAACAGAATATGAAGAAAAAATAGAGACCAATATCACTTTGTTACAGAGAGTGCATAATGTGATAAAGGTGTGACTGGATCAATGTGATGTTTGGTAGATTCAGACCAGCAACTCACTCAGAGGTATAGTATGGCAGCCATTTTCAGCTGTCCTACCATACCTGCTAAGTTTGAATTCAACAAGAAACAAACAGAATAATCAGAGTCTAAAATGAAGTGACTGATCAAATCTGTGTCTCCATCCAATCACATTCAGAGTAGAACTGTACAGACAGCAGAGTCCAAGACATGATACAGATGTGAGAACTGCTGTCTGGAAACAAGTCAAACTGAGACGGTTCCTCACCTCTATGCTCTATTAATCACCTGTCTCTATGGAGATATGCAGATATTTGGGAAACATAGATGTTCATAATAATCAGTTATATTTATTAGGACCCGTCAGATTGAATAGTTTGAATTCATTGTTCTGATGTATTTTGGATCATTTCCAAAGAGAAAACAGCAGTTCTGTTGTTTTACCTTAAATGTTGAACAGCTGATTGGAGCATCTACAATCAGAGATTCCACTTTTTCATCTTCAGTTGTGATTTTTTTTATTAATTCTGACTTTTACCAACAAAAAAACTGGACCCATGTGATGATCAATTTTGTAGATTATAGCATCTATTTTCATCATCATTAAACTTATATGATGATAATCAGTTTTATATCTGTGCAGCTTCCAAAGTTATCAGTGATGTGATTGAACTCAAGTTCAAAATAACTTATTTTAATTCAACAGATGAATTAAAAATAAAATTAAACCTGATTTACTGTAGAGAGTTTCTAAGATCAATAATATAACAAAAAAGTATTTATATTATTATTAACAACTTATTTAAGCCAGCACTCTGATTAGAAAGATTATCTCCCTGTGTAGGCTACCCAGGTTCTTCACAAAGATCCTATCTGGAAGAGATGCATAACTTGCCCTCTCTTACACACAAGAACCCTGAAAAGATCCTCCAGAGATGCTCCCAGGTTCAGGGGAGTCAGCAGTGGAATGATCACAGCTACCTTATGCAGAGCATAAGGTAAACTGAGACACCCTTCTGGACCTCAGACCCAGGACCAGCAGGGAAATCAGACCAAGACACCTGGCAGAGAGAACATCAGAACCCGGACAGTGCAACTGGCCCATGCCCCCCTTTGGGCCTAGGAACCACAGCGGTAGAGTTGGAAAAAGGCGACAGCGATTGGATCCATTTGTTATGGCTGAAACAGTGCGAACACGCGAGGTGTTTGGTTTGTTTTTTCCAGGGCTGCAGAGGATCAAAGTAGGACAGGGATACATCCATGGAGAAGTCAACTGGGCAGCTGATGGCATGCATGAGCAGGTAGAGGAACCCTGCAGCTGGCCGCCTGTCTGCGCTGGAGGTTGGATGTCAAATCAGACCTCTGAGGGTCAAATTAAAACAACTTTTTTATCCGCGTAAAGTCACTGCTTGACGCTGTAGAGGCAAGGCTGCGGGCTTCGTATGGATGCGTGGCTGAGGCAGGTGTATCTGAGAAGACTAGGTCAGTTTTCCACGCATCACCATTGCTGCGTGCTCCATCTCACGGCGTGTGAAAAAGGTGAATGAAATGAACGCTGTGCTCGTTTCGTCTATCCCGGGTCATACGACAAAAGAGCTTCCACACAAGTTTCGACATCGTTGTGACGCGGCTGCTCAAAATAATGCTGCGTTCACACCAGCAGGCAAAGCAGCAAAATCTGGTTGCCTGTTGCTTCATTTTTGCTGCTTGTACCAGTGACTTAACTGACGCGCGTCTGATGCAGCTTTGCTGCTCTGGCTCTATGCGGTCCAAAAGTGGCTCTGACGCGCGTTGGGCGGAGCTTCACTATCCTTTCTCTTGCCTTGCTCAGCTATATTTAATGGATGTGATGAGTGGGAATAAAGTAGTTTTTAATATGTTTTAAGTGAGAAAATACACCTGAAAACTTCATCAGTGCAGTCAGTTCATCCAGATTACAATCCTGCTCTCCCAATGTTATTTCTGTCGGAGCCGCCAGACCCCCACATACCGGGCGTTGCGTTCCGACAGAAGGAATCCATTCATCAGCAGCCTCTGGCTGGGTAGCCTCTTTCATCGGTTTACCGCGGGCTGACTGGTAGGTGTTTTCATCTAAATAATCCATCTGCAGGCATCAGGATAATAAAAGCGAACATATTCTGCCGGCAGATGTATATATTTTAAGTTAATTACTGCCACAAAAACTGTTTAAGGGGCAGTAATCAGAGCGGGTCTGTTCTATCAGCAGCCATGTCTCTCTCCCAGCCAGCTCCCAGATCAGCTTTCTGATTGGTTGACGCTGGCGCGTGAAAGCAGCAAAATTCAATTTTTCCATCTCGAAGCAGTAGCGCTGCTGTATGCGGCCGCGCTGTCTGTCTTAATGCCAACGCTACCGACGCTGGGCAAAGGTTGCTGCGCCTCGGACGCACAGCTTGCTGCTTGAAGCTCGAAGCCATGCTAAATCTTCTTTTGTTGCGCCTCGACGCTGCCAACTATTGACTTTTGCATAAAACTCGCTGCTTTCTAAGCAAGTGGGATCTCTCTTGGTGTGAAACGCAGACATAAGCAAGACGCTGCTGAGCGCGTGGGAGCTACATGACAGACTGAGACCACAGTTTCAGCGATTGGTGGGGAGGCAGCCAGCTGGCAAGTTACGCCAATCGCTTATGGATGGATTGTAGATGCTTGACCTAACGTATCTGCTGGCTCTGTTGTTCAAGCTTTGCAAAAGCCGCATCATTTTCGAGGAGCGGCATCGTGGTGAAAGTGACTGACAGCGCTTAGAAGGGGAACTGGCATGTCTGATTTAGCCAGCTGTTTAATTCAGAAACAGAGGATGAGGACTTTGCTTTGAGGGGTTTGATTAATACTCTGTAATAAATACTTTGAATAAAGCACAATCATATTCTCAGTTTTGCTCCCGCTCTATTTTTTCTACCTGAAAACTTAATTCAACAGCAGCCTCTGGGCATAGGCATCGGGCTCACCTCAGCAGGTGTTTTTTTTCATCTAAATAATCTAAATCTTTTTAAGTGAGAAAGTCCACCTGAAAATTTAATCATTGCAGTCAGTCTCATCCAGATTATTATCCTGCCTATGTTTTAAGTTAATTTATGCTGCAATAAACGAAGAAGAAGGGGAAACTGGCATGTCGGATTTAGCGCAGCTGTTTAATTCAGAAACAGAGGATGAGGACTTTGAGGGGTTTGATTAATACTCTGTAATAAATACTATTGAATAAAGCACAATCATACTCAGTTTTGCTCCCGCCTATTTTTCTACCTGAAAACTTAATTCAACAGTCAGCCTCTGGGCATGCAGCGCATCCTGGCTCACCTCAGCAGGTGTTTTTTCATCTAAATAATCTAAATCTTTTTAAGTGAGAAAGTCCACCTGAAAATTTAATCATTGCAGTCAGTTCATCCAGATTATTATCCTGCCTATGTTTTAAGTTAATTTATGCTAGTCAATAAACTGAAGAAGAAAAGGGGAAACTGGCATGTCGGATTTAGCGCAGCTGTTTAATTCAGAAACAGAGGATGAGGACTTTGACGGGGTTTGATTAATACTCTGTAATAAATACATGAATAAAGCACAATCATACTCAGTTTTGCTCCCAGCTCTATTTTTTCTACCTGAAAAATCTTAATTCAACAGTCACTTCATATCGCAGCGCGATCCTGGCTCCCCTCAGCAGGTGATTTTTCATCTAAATAATTTAAATCTTTTAAGTGAGAAAAGTCCACCGGAAAATTTAATCATTGCAGTCAGTTCTATCCAGATTATTATCCCGCCTATGTTTTAAGTTAATTTATGCTGTCCAATAAACGAAGAAGAACGGGAAACTGGCATGTCGGATTTAGCGCAGCTGCTTTAATTCAGAAACAGAGGATGAGGACTTTTGATGGGTTTGATTAATACTCTGTAATAAATACATGAATAAAGCACAATCATACTCAGTTTTGCTCCAGCTCTATTTTCTCTACCTGAAAACTTAATCTCAACAGCCAGCCTCTGGGCCGCAGCGCATCGGGCTCACCTCAGCAGGTGTTTTTTCATCTAAATAATTTAAATCTTTTTAAGTGAGAAAGTCCACCTGAAAATTTAATCATTGCAGTCAGTTCATCCAGATTATTATCCTGCCTATTTTTTAAGTTAATTTATGCGTCAATAAACTGTATCAGAGGAGTAATCACAGCCCTGTGTCATCAGCAATGTGTCTCTCACGGCAGGTTCCCAGGTTTTAATAATACTTTGTAATAAATGAACCTTGCAGCTTTATTTGCTGTGATCAGTGGAATAAAGTAGTTTTAATATGTTTTTTAAGTGAGAAAATCCACCTGAGAGGACATGTACCTGTATATAAAAACGCGCGCGCCCTATAGTCCGTACGTTTATGTGTGTTTAAATACAGAAATGGCACACACACAACTGAGAGTGCGCCTTTTAGTCCGGTGCGCCTTATGGTCGTGAAAATACGGTAAATCAATGGCTTGTTTTCTTGATATTAGTAATAAAAAAGTATTTCAATATTAGATATTAGATTTTCTGTTTTCTGGGAGTTTATTCAGTAGACAAGTATATTGTGACAAACTTTAAAGTGAACTGAAATTATTGAAAATACATTGGCTAAATATATGATTAAAACGTGATAAAGTACTTAAGAAAATTAAAAAGCCTAAATTATATTATTGCTCAAACGTTGCAAAATAAACAAACATTACATTTTGGTTTGCAATACAAGCCATTTAAATTCTAATTTACATTTAACAATCATTTTCAGGCATAGAAGACAAATCTAAAGTATTTTTCCAAATAACTTTCATGACTTTAAAGTTAACTTGTCAGAAAATAATAAGGAAACCTCCGATTTACTGATTTTGATGTCAGATGTTTTAGCATCAGCAGCTTTTAAAACATAGAAATAAGGAAAAAGTTTCTCAGTGAAAGTGTCTCTGTGAGTGTAGAATGTGGGCTATTTAGAGAGTCTGTACAGTGCTAAAGGGGATTTCTCAGCAAACTTAAGAACATCTTGTTTTTATCAAAGGAGGACCCAGACTTTGCCTCAGTGCTTATGTTCTGTCTTTTCCTGAAAGTTTACATCTCAACTGATCTCATTATGCCTAAACCAAGAGCCATAGGACTTAAATGGGGGTAACCTAAGCAGTGCTCCTCTCTTAATATGATTTTATTACAGCATTTTGTGGCAGTAATAAATATCAACAATTTCTGCGATGGGAAAGGCATTGGTTTCTCTCAACAAGTAATTGGATAGTTAGAATGAATGATAGATTCCCATCAAACTACGGAAATACTTGCCTAAGACGTCCATCTGTAGGACTTCATAACCTGAAAGCCTCAGGGGAGATTTAAAGTTAAATAGGATAAGCAGGTTGCTTTGCTACTGCTCAGTAATACTGATACTGCAAATCAATGATCTTGGTAGTTTGGAAAAATTTGTTTTTTTCTGTGTTTAAAGAAAGCAATTGGAGCCCTAAAGCCTCTTTGTTTTAACAGCAAACCTGAGTTCACATATTGAGGTCACTGGTTTAATTACTTTCCTAATGCTCATTTCTTACCCTTAGGGGTCTGACACGGTGACCCCAGAGAGGCAGGAAATAAGGCAGAGCCTGTTGCACCAACCCCCTTCCTCCCTCTTCATTCTTTGGTGGAGGTCCAGTGTAGGCTGTCGGGTCTTGACTTTACGCATTTTTAAAACTGTCTCCGTTTCTTCAAATCACATTTTGTTGGGAGTGATAAGTGGCTCACTTTACTAACAGAGAGACATGTGATAAGTGTTGAACAGTCATGGGGATGCTGCCCCACTTTGTTATGGAAGTTTGAGATGCCAAGCATGCCGAAGCTACAAGGCTCGAGACCCCTGGGAGAATAGTACTTTTATGATAACACGGGCCTTATGATCGGCCATGGCTGCCTGGGCTGCGGAAACACGGCCTGCTGGGTAATAAGTCCTGGAGCTCATTTTGTTTTTTGTCTCCAAGGCTGCAGGGTTAATTTGATGTAGCATTCATTTAAAGGAAAAGAGAAGACCTTGTGCCAAGCTGAAATGATATTTATGATAATGCATTTCCCACTTTTATGTAATGCAAAGTTTTAATCGGAATAATCGGCTCAAGTTTTCTGTATTTTCTGTAATTTTGCTTCATGCTGCACTTAATTTTTACAGTTTTGAGGACTTCATGTGACTAATTTACTCATTATTTTCCCCCACCTCAAAGGAAGTGGCTCGTCTTTCCTGTTTTTCCTCACTTAGTGGCTCAAAACATCCTTGTGAACAAGTTACAGTCACAGTGTTACTTTGAGACCTGACGTGGTGAGGGGGATATTCTCGTTATCACTGACTGATTACAGACCGACATTTCAGCAGATATTGATGTTGTGGGTAGAGGTAGAAATCTAAATAAACTGTAATTTCAGCTGTTTTTTTAGGTTTTGATTAAATAGAAGTGGAAAATATACAATTTATTTTAGAGAACAACAAGATAAATGGCCTTGACACAATTATGAGTGCATCTTAGTAGGTTATGAACTTGAAAAATTTGTATTCAGTGGAGAGAAATAAACTCATATTTGTTACGCAGTTTAAGGACATGGTTTTCTTACCACAACACAAAATACAGTGCTGTCTAATTTATCTGGATAAAATCTTTTTTTTTTATCTTTTTTTACAAATATGCAGCAAGTTTTACTTTTCATGTGTGTTTAGATAAGGTTTGTTTGCTGGCCAGTTTGCTTAAAAAAGAAAAGGAATTGGTAGCTCTAGCACTGTGGATGATTGAAAAATCCTGTCAGATGATAAAATTGGCATCCTTACTGAGTTTTTCAGCAGAGGGAAACAGGAAGTGCTCTTAAGGTTCCTTGGCTGAGAGACAAAATGTGTTTACTTCCATCTAAAGCTTCTGACCTTGCTGCGGTAGATCATGGGGGTTTACACAGCACAGCAAAGTGCATAAGTTTTACCTTTTTGTCCTAATTCTGTTTGTAAACATTAGAGATGGAACAACCATCGGCTGACCAATATTTTTGATGGATATTGGCTTTTTTTTTCTTTTATTGGCTGCATTGGTTGGTCAGTTCATTAGTGCATTAGGCACCTATGCCTTAAGATCATGTGAGGGACATACGTTGCTGCTCTTCCTAATAGCCATCTATCATTAATTTCTTTGTTTAAATTGAGTCTTTATCATGTAATTGAACCAATAAAATAGAAACAGTGGCTTCAACCCCTTTAACATGAATCAAAAAGCCTAACTACGACAGCAGCTGCAGTCTAGCTCTGTTAATGACCTCATATTTCCAGTCAGCTTAGTTAAAGTAGAGACGCATCTAAGGGTACGTTCACATTGCAGCCTGAAGTGACCCAAATCCGTTTTTTTTGCCGCCCATATGCGACCTGTATCTGATCTTTTCATGGCTGTCTGAACAACAGAGATCCGATTTTTTTTTTTTCCAATGCAACCCAGGTCACTTGGCTATGTGGTCCTGAATCGGATAGGGTATCTTATCTTTTCAATTGCGACCTGTGTCTGAACGGGCAGGTCGTATTCATGCCACTTGAACGCCATTAATACCCGACAAAGGTCACTATTCTGCTTCTTGCTATGCAGAAGTGGCAAGAAAAACAACAACTTCATGGCAGAGGATGATGCGGAGAGCAGTATTTATTTTTAACGATCATGAAAAGATTGTGTATTTTTATGGTTGGGGAAAGATTGCTATAGATAGCGCTCCGACCCGGCACTACCATCATGTTGTTTTACTTCCTTAAGCACAGAGCACTCTGGCCTGTGATGTCATTGCGTCCTCTACTGCGCATGCGGGACACTTGCGTCGTATGACTATATTTCACACAGATTACAAACAGGTCGCATATATTTGGAAATGTGAAGGGCAACGCAAAAAATCTGAGCATCAAGGTGTGCAGTGTGCCTAAAAGTTGAAGGAGTTTTACCTCTTTATCCTGATGAACTGTTTCCCCTTTTTCAGATTGAGAGGAAGATGATGTCAGACGCCAGTGAGATGTTGGCAGCAGCCTTGGAGCAGATGGATGGGATCATTGCAGGTAACCTCTCTAAAAGCGAGCTTTTATTCAAGTGGCCATTCAATGGGGTCTACCTCCATCTGGAAATCATTAAATAGGCTGGAAGGCTACTCTTCAGTGTACTGTAACTCTGTGTCCTCCTACTTCTCATACTTCCACTTAAAGCCGAATTTCTGACTATAGAGGAGTTTTAACTTAAGCAGAAACTGCCTCAGGAGCAGCAGCCTTTTTCTGACACCACTTGTAAGTGAGATTACATGAAGTTTCCATTGTCCCTGCACTGATGGAAAGTAATGATTATTCAAGCTCTCAGACTTTGGAATCTGAGCTTCTGGCTTTTGCTCTGTAAGCTTCCACTGCTGCTGATGAGAGGACCAGCCTACAGATTTACAGTCCCCACTTTTCCGCTGATGTGTGTAATTATAGCGCTGACCTTTCCAATGGGAGTGCGACGGCTGGTCACATGACACCCACTGGTCTCTCCCGTTTCCGCAGAAACCACAGCCATCATCTAGCCTCGCTCCCTCGCTGCTGTGATTGTTTGAATATTTATTTACTTATTCAGCTCCTTGGTTGGTGATGTGGGAGATCTTCATGACAGCTGACATTTAAGATGGATGACGGATGGGATGGAGCAGGCAAAGGAGCATGATGGGAACAATGTGTGTGTTTTGTTTTTTTTACCTCCACCAAGGAGGTGATTTTTGTATTTGTATGTCTGTGGACAGGATAACTAGAAGCTTTATGAATGGATTTTAATGACATTCTTATCAGAGGTGTCCCTCATGCCAAGGAACAAGCCATTACATTTTGGTGATGATTCAGATCATAAAAAAAGATTCTCTAACATCATGAGATGGAGATATTTGGCAGATTAAGCAATTCCCCACTAAACCAGAGGGGGGCAGCGGTGACTATTGACAGCCTAAACATCAGACTCAAAAAGTTCGGAGGGCTTTCACTGAAGACAAAAACACAAGAAAAGGGAAAGTAGTTGGGTTGTTATCAGGTTTAAAGGAAAAAATAAATGAATTTTATGGTTTTTTTCATCAGAGCATCAGAGGTGCTCGTGGGTCCCTGAGCAAGACCCTTAACCCCACACTGCTCCCCAGGCGCCGCACAATTGCAGCCCACTGATCCCCAAGGGGATGGGTTAAATGCAAAGAAGTAATTTTCCTCTGGGATTATTAGAGTATATAAAATAAAAAAATCAAATCAAAATCATGCCAAGGAACAATTAAATGAAATTTATTATTGATCAGACCATGTGTGAGTTATAGCTATAGGTGTAAGTCACAATGTTGGGAAAAATGTGCTGCTTGTCAGAGGTCTGCACTCTTCTACTAAGTCAACTCTTAACCCTAACCCTAACTCTTCTGATGTTTTTCAATCAGAATTAGAAATAATTTAGTTTTAGGATATTTAATTATCTGCTTTCCACTTTGTTTTAACACACCAGCAGAGAACCTGAATAAGTATTTATAGATTTTGAGCTAGGTTTTCCTGCTTAAGTAGATGAAAAAATGTGTGCTTCACAGTTCCTGCAGTACAGGAAGACAATTTTTAATTGGTAAAAATTCTTTTTTTTTTTTTTTAACTCAAACTGTACAAATGCTGTCTTGATATCTCATTGAAATTGTTTGGTTTTCGGCATCAGTCTGTTCTAAAAAGCTGCTTTTGGTTGGTATTTAGCAAGCTGGATTTGTTTAAAGAACCTGACAAGATAAAACTACTGACCCTTCAGACTTGCAGTGTCTTTCATTCATCCACCAGAAACGGCTGTCAGCTCTGTGGAGCATCAGAATTCGCTCTAATTAAAACCGGACTTTCCCAGTCAGAACACATCTGTACAGACCAGGTGTTTATGATGACAGACTGGTTTTTGTTTCACAAGTGAAAGTCTGGAGATCCCACACCACAACTGTGCCTTTTGCTGGATCAGACTAAAGGAATGCAACTACAGCCAATGAAGTATATCAAACTTTCAGGGAAGATAATGTGAATATTTTGAGGGAAACACAACAGTAGTTGGTGTATTGATATCTTCAGAATCAGACAGGTTTTCTTTCCCCTAACTCCCTTATGAAATAAATAAGACAAAATTTACTCTAAAATCGGACTCAAAAAGTTTGTTTCAATGCGATTATTTCTTCCAACTTTCCCTGCTGACTGACTGCAACCACTGCAGACTAACGCACTTTCCCCCGACTGGGAATCAGGCGTAAAATCGTGTAGTTTGAAAGCTTCAGCTTTGTACACGGCAGTCTGCTATAACAGCTGTTCTAGTTCCTCTCATGTTGAGGGTTGGAGTTTTACGTTTGATAAGGAAGACCTAAAAAATAAAACTGAAGTTGAAGAAATTTTAAATTTTATTAGTAGTCGGCCTCCAACCTCCAGCTTAAAGGAATAGTACACCCAAAACATGATTAGCCTTCATTTTCTACTCACCCCCATGCTGAACAAAACTCTGGAGTACTTTTTTGATATCTCAAATGCATCTGGAGATCTGGGAGGCTTCTTGCTGTCTGCTGACATTCAAATAATGGAGGTCCATGGCGCCCGAGACAGAAAGGTCCACAAAAGTCCACAAAAACGTGTCAATATTCCTCCATACTGCTCGTCCAATGTAATCCAAGTGTCCTGAGTGGGTAGCATCCAGGATTTACTCGAAACAAAGTCATTTAGAATGTTTTTAGAGCATAAACAGTAGTGTATAGGATTTCCTAATAGCGCCCCCATGCGCGCTCACGATTCTACGGAAGCCGGCAGACCAAACC
>JAGKQL010001944.1:3587-27871 GCA_018398635.1 Cyprinodon brontotheroides | reverse complement strand
CGGCGGACTCTGCTGGAGAAAGATGGGATTTTCTCCAGCTCCCAACAGTACCCCCCCCTCAACGACCGCCCCTTGGCACCGATATCTCTCTCTCATCAGCAGGGAAAAGAGGTGGTTGGTAACCGGTGACTGACCTGGAACGGGATCGTCCAGTGGATGCAGAACGGAGAGAGTTATGGGCATATTCTATCCACGGCAGGTATTGACTCCAATCCACAGGGTTGTTGGAAGTGAGACACGGAGGGTGGATTCCAGTTGCTGGTTCATGCATTCTGTCTGGCCGCTTGATTTGAGGATGGTAGCCTGAAGTGAGAGATGGTTTGCAGTCGAGCAGAGCAGAACAGAAGGCCTTCCATACCTGGGCGGTAGATGAATTGGTGGACCCTCTCGTCCTATAGGATCTCCTGGGGGATGCCATGAAGTCGGAAAACATGTTTTATTAACAGCTGAGCAGTCTGGAAGGTCGTGGGAAGCTTCCTGGGGGGAACTAGATGGCGGACTTCGGCGGAAACGATCAACAATGGTTAAAATAGTGGACATACCTCGGGATACAGGGAGGCCGGTGACAAAAATCTATAGCTATAAGGAGACCATGGGCTGAAGGAACAGGAAGTGGTTGAAGCAGGCCAGAAGGAGGTTGATGTGAGGTTTGTTATGGGTACAGGTGGGGCTAGCCAACACATACTCCTTAACGTCTCTGTGGAGTTTGGGCCACCACGAAGCGCTTCTGGAGATGAGGGAGCTATAGTCCTACTCACCCCTGGATGAGCGGTGAATTTTACGGGCGCAGCATCCACTGGATGAGACGGGACCTGACTGAAGATGGGACATATGTGCGGTTAGGGGGACCGGTACCTGGGTCTGGTTCCAGTGGCTAGGGCCGAAGCTGATGAGGCAGGTCCTATATCTCCCAGTTGACCACCCAGAAATGCGCTACATGAAGCTGGGAGGATGGGGTTCAGGTGTCTCTGTGATGATCCACAGAGTAGAGACGCAGAGAGAGAATCGGCTTCACGCTCTTTGATCCGGTCTGTAGGAAAATGATAAGGTTGAAACGCGGAGAAGAAGATTGACCACCTGGATTGGCGAGGATTTGCCTGCCCGTTTAGTTGACTGGATGTGAGAGAGGTTAATGGAAGGGCGGTTTGACTGTACTTTCTTATGAAACGCCGATAGAAGTTAGCGGCATCCTCAGAAACCTCTGTGGCTGCTTTTCGCCCTCAGGACTGGCCAGTCTAAAAACAGCTTTTTGATCTTTATCCTCAGAAGTTGTTTTACCTGACCGCCTCGAAAGCACAAAACCCCAAAAAGGTGCACTGACGGTTGATGGAATTCAGCACTTCTCGGCTTTCACGTAACAGCTTATTCTCCAGTAGTCTCTGTAAGACAAGGCGTAACATGTCTCTTGTGTTCATTGAGGTCCTTGGAATAAAAATGAGAATGTCATCAATGTACACAAAACAAACACGTTTGAGGAAATCTCTGAGAACATCGCTTACTAGGGCCTGAAAACAGGCAGGTGCATTGGTTAAACCAAAGGGCATTACCAGATATTCGAATTGACCCAAAGGGAGTCTTAAAGGCAGTCTTCCATTCCATCGCCCTCTCATCCCTTTCAGAAGATGATAAGCGTTTCTTAAGTCCAACTTAGTAAACACTGTAGCTCCCTGCACAGGTTCTAAAAAGCAGAAGCAAGAAGAGGGCAGAGGGTATTTATTTTTAATTGTGATCTGGTTTAAACCTCGATAATCAATGCATGGCCTCAGGGAACCATCCTTCTTAGCCCACTCAAGAAGAACCTCCTGCACCCATCCAGCAAAGGCAGAGGAAATGAAGAAGGACTTAATAATTCCAGCAGCTAATGATTACTTAATGTATTTCTCCATAGTTTCTCTTTTCAGGCTTGGAAATGTTATACAGTCTGCTGCTGGGAAGAGCATCGCCAGGTAAAAGTTCAATGGCGCTAATCATATGGTCTGTGTGGAGGTGTAGGGACGACGCACTGACCTTACTGGAAGACAGGGGCTAAGTCGCGATACTTCAGAGGGAACTGAAGAAGAGGTCAGAGGAGAGTCCATCTCCCCCACCACTAGAGACCCCACCATAGCAGCTGAAATTAAGGCATGTTCGCGGCACGTAGTGGACCATGATTCCAGAAGACGCTTAGTCCAAGTTAATGTGAGGATTATGATTCTCCAACCACTCGCACCCGACCCGAGGGACCAGTGGGGAACATGCAGAGGGAAACAAAGAAGGTTATTGTCAAATCGGTGGCTACCTGATAGAAGTAGCTCGAGAGGGCTGGGTTTGATGTGGGTTAAGCACGGTGGAGAGTCTTTTTTCGCTTCGTATGGCTGAAACACTGAGAGTGCTGGGAGAGGGAACGGGTCTTTTATGTGAAGTTGCTGGACGAGGTTAGAGTCTATTAAATTACACTTACAGCCTGAGCTTGTCGATGAAGGCGGAAAAAGAAAGACTCTGGTTATCACAGAACAGGGTGGCTGGAAGCATCAAACGAGGAGATTTTGTTAGGCGCTTAATTGGCCCGCCAGACTCCTCAGATCCACTGGCGGGCCCTCGCCTTTGATCTTGCGTGGGCAGGAGGCTTATAAAGTGTCCACTCACCGCAGTAGATACATAGCTTACTTAGGAACTGCCTTGTCTCTCACTCCAGGAGGGAGCTCAGTGTGTCCCACCTGCATGGGTTCGAGTCCCTTTCTCCTCGAATGAGAGGCTTGAACAGGCAAAGGAAGAGACTGGGGCTTTTAGACCTCTGAGTGGGCATCTGCTCTTGTAGAAGGAGAACACACAGTCACATGTTAAGAGAGGCAGGAGAGAAATTATTCTGCTTCTAGAACTGTTTCTGGCTCCGAATCCTGTATTATCAAGTTCAGATGGAGAGGGGCGTGATTAAATCTTCGAGGGAAGCAGGTTCGCCGAGGGTTGCTAGTTCATCTTTAATCTGCCTCATTTAATGCCATGAAGAAAGCTCCTTTTAAGGCGCTTTGATTCCAATCCCGGAAGCTGCCGCCTTAACCCGGAAGTTAATCAAAAAATCTGCCACAGATGAATTTCCCTGTTTGAGGCTGAAAAGAGCTCTGGAATCAATAGTTTGGTCAGTTTCCTGGTTAAAAACCTGGGTAAATTCCGCGATGAAATCAGAAAAAGGGTAATTTAAACTGTCGTCAGAGGCAAACCTTGCCTGAGCCCATTCCAAGGCTCTTCCTGTTAATTGAGAAAGAACGAACGTTATTTTCTTGTGATCTGTAGAAAAACAGCCTGGAGAATTCTGGAAGATCAACCGGCACTGAAATAAAAATCCTTTGCAATCTTTCATGTTACCGGAGAACCGCTCAGGTAGACTAGGACGAAATTCTGATGACGTCACAGGTTGTGACCTCGGGGGAGGGACTGGACCCGGAAATGGTTGCTGTAGAGAGGCAGCATTAGCGCTATTGAAGTAATTTACTTATCCTTGGATAGCTTGATTCTGTCTTTCGATGTGGGTGTTTAACTCACGTAGGGCCAGGCCAAGTTCATGAATTTGAGCAGCCTGTTCCTCTAATCGACGGAGCTGGTGATCTGCTGGGCCTTGTGTTTGGCCGCAGTGTTCTGTCATGATGGGTTCTCAAATGGAGACCCAGTTATGCAGAACACCACAAGGCGGACACGAGGATAAAAGTTCAACAGTTTATTAAGCACAACACAATATGAACTGGGATCTGGTTCGGGCCTGGGTCCTGGTTCTCACTGGAGTTCAAGCGTGAGAGACAGAGCTGTTATGAACTGCTGGCAGGGTTTGGTTTCTACAAGTGAGCTCAGATAGTACCTTGAGGGGTCTTGAGTAATTCCTCCTGGGGGTAGAGTTTCTGTTGGTCCTGGAGAAGAGTTTATCAGCAGAGTCCCAGAGGCTGCTTCAGCTGCCTCAACAATGCCCAGCCTGGACAGACCCTAGTTTGGCCCTTCCAGCTCTAAGTCCCCGAGCTGCTTGGGATTTCTCAGAAAGTCTTCAGGGTTTGGCTCAGGAGGGTCGGCTCGGGCAGGTTAGCTCTCCAAGAGCTTGCGCAGAAGATACTCGGGTTTCCAACTGGAACAACACTGCGGCGTTGAGGTAAGGTCTGAAGACGGCTTATGTAGTGGATCCTCTGATGGTCTTGATGAGCTGCACCTGTGCAGGAGGCTCCCTCAGAGGATCCACGCAGCGGACTCTGCTGGAGAAAGATGGGATTTTCTCCAGCTCCCAACACTCCATATAATAGCTTTTTATGTAAAACTAATTTAGCAGAAGGTTACCATTTGTATAAATTTGTTAATAGAAATTTCTCATTGTTCTATGTTGACGGGGCTTTTCTGTTTGTGTTGTAGATATCTGAGCTTTACCTGGTTCTGATAATAAAATAAAATAACTATAAATTAACTCTTTGTTGTTATTTTACATGAATCATATACATGAAAGGCAACTCTGGCCAGATGAAGGTTAAAAAAATAAATGTAAAATACATTGTTTACTTATAGCTCGTTGGAACTGGAGGTAAAGGAAGAACAACTTCCAGGTTCCTATAACCGTCACCCGCTGGACTAAAGGTGTCGTGCAGTTTTTCTGAGGCTGATCATCGTGGGGCTTTTGAGAGAAATGGGAAAGCATGCTGATGAATTACCTTGGATTCCTATAATGCATGTAATACAAATCCTGCAGCTTTAAATCCAGGCGGCTTTCAGTGAAATAGGAGCTAGCTCAGTTTCATTAGTACTTTAGCATTCTATCATAGTTACACATTTACCGCTTTTTGTCTCTGGGATATGTTTTTTTTAAATATATCAGTTTACATTGCAATTGAGCTGTTGCTAGCACACTGACAATGTACAACTCATTCACAGTTACAAACTAATGAAAGCACCTCAAACATAAAAAGGCAGATGCATGGTGATGTCTATGTCTCCACTGCTGCTGTGCTCAATTTCATGCCCACTGAGCACTGAAGCAGATGCTCAGAAGTCGACCCGTGTTTTTGATCCCTTAATCTACTCCTCAGGTTTCTGTTTATCTCCTGGCCACAAGTGTCTAACATCTCTTCTGGAGAACACACTCTCCGTGCTCCAGGGAAAACAAAAACATTGTCCCTGAAAATGATCTAAAGCTAACAAATTCTCCATTTTGTCCTTTCAAAAGTATAATTAGCAATTTACTTTCAATTTGTCTGTTACCCATTCACAGAGGTGGTGAGTTTCCTGATGGAAAACCAAACAAAAAACACTCTGAACAAGGTGTTTTAGACAGCATTTTTAGAGTCAGAGTTGCTTATTTCTTTGACATATTTTTTGTAAGCGTGTGATGTTTTAACATTTTTGTAAAAAACGATAATCTTAATGAATAATGACAGGGATTAGTGTGCTGTTTGCACTACTTTCATTTTTTTCTCTGAAAACAACCCCTCAAGATTTGGCTAAGATGTATTATTCATTCATTTGGCGATGACCAGATTATCATCCACTTAGACTTTAGCCAAATTAGACATTTTCAAAGCCTAAAATATATTTCCCATTTCCTAGTGTGTTCCAGTCCCTGCTCAAGCACAAATCTCACATAGTGAAAATGGTGAAATCTTTTCCTGATTATTTAGGCTTGCTAGGACCCTCTGCAGATATTAATATACAGCACCAAGACTGCAGGCATCATAGCAAATGCACCAAGCTCATACTTATTTGAATTTGTGTGCATGTTTAGTTGATTATGAGTTGTTTCAAGGGAAATCTTGTTTTCTTGAAATGCACAATGGGATCATTTCCAAAGAAACTGTTCAAGTGCAGTGTTGGCCTAGTGGTTAGAGCAGTGTGCTTGTGCTCTGAGAAGATTGCAAATACCTGGTTCAATTCCCACAGCCTCCACCCTGGGTTCCTGAGCAAAACCCTTAACCCCTGGGTGCTACACAATGGCTTCCCAAGCGGATGGGTCAAATGCAGAGAGTGAATTTCTCCATTATGAGATCAATAAAGTTTAATTATTATTCAGAAACATAAAGGAGTCCCTTCATCCTAACACAAGAGTGATAATAATAAATCAATAAGTCTTTGACTTTAATCTGTGGGACACCTGGTTGTGTGAGGGAGGACATTCAGTAAAAAAACGTTTCCAAATATGTGAGCCAGTTGTAATAAACTTGGTGTGGCAATTGATTAATATGGGAGCAGCCAAAACGACACATATAGTATTTGAACCTTCTTCCTTTGTTTTGTTTATTGTACTCAGGTACAGCTAACCCGTTTGCTGTATTTACTGATTTGTGTTTAACATCATTACAGCACATAAATCAATAAAAACTGATTTGATCTATGCTGCTTGGTTGATCCTTGCAACCATCCCAACATCAATCAAGCAGCATGAGCTAGAGCATGCCAGAAGTCCCTGACCAACAGCAGGAAGCCTCACCAGCAGGAAGAATTATTAACAGATTAAATAATAGCATTCTCTCACAAAAAGAACCAAAACACTAAATATAGGGTGACAGACTGGGAGCCATAATGGCAGGTCACTAGCCATGGACAACAGCCAAAAACAACAACAAAGACATGGTTCCAGCATAGGACCAACAGCATCTATAATTAGGAATAAAAAATTAAATAGGAAATTAAGCTTATACATTAAAGACGCAAACATTCCACTCATAACTTGAACCAAATATAGCTCCTATAAAGGATACAGAGATTAAGCCAACACCAAGCTAACAAACACATAGAACATAAAGGGAAACATCCTACAATGACCAAGCCTACTGGTAGTCATGACTGTAGGAATCCAGAAAATGGTGTGATGTAGGTGAAGGAGGGTACGTTAAGCAAGAACAGTCAGTAACCAGTAAGTGATTAGCACTTACTTTGTCAATTTAATGCCTAGTGCTAAAGTATCATTACAGAAAATTATGTTGAAGGCTTCTTTATCTTACTGTTGGTTAACTATTAAGAAAAAAAAAAACTTCCATTCACTGAGCCTTTCAGCAAACCAAGATAAGAGAATAAAATATAAAAAATGTATTAGCCAAATTTCCATTTGCCTCCCTCTGGTCCACATTGGTTGGCCAAAAGGGATTGTATTACTTTACATTTTCTTAACACATTGACTTAAACTGGAAGGCAGTTGCATCTGGGGGCTATCAATAAGGAGGCTGCATTGCAAACCGACCCATGCCTTGTTCTGCACGGGTAATTTCAATGGGATTGTCTACAATTGTCTTTCCTGCCTCTTTCAATTACCTGCAGAAGTGGCACACAAATAAACAAGGTTGAAATGAATGTGACTGTGTGGTCAAAATGCTAACCAGATAGGGTGTTAAAAGGAGTTTCTGTTGTGCAGCTGACATGGTTGGATGAACATCACTGCAATTTAGATCTTCTTTCTGTTTTTCAAGTTTATTGGGGTGTGAGGAAATTCCCTCTCAACCAAAAGTCTATTAATATTTTATATTGATTTACAAGTGTATGTTTTCTTACTTTTATACAAAAAAGAATAAAGCATAGAAAAAACCTATGTAAATCACCGACCAAAAGGCTTTTCTTTATAAATTGATGTTTAATTTCAAATAGACAAGATCATATAGCAACACCAAAATACTTTTAAGACATAATACAAACCTTGGCACACTGCAAAAAATGGAAATCTAAATTAGTCATTTTCAATGGGACAAGACAATTTACTTTTAAAATAAGAAAAAAATGCATATAATCTAATTATCTTATTTTAGTGGTAGAAATGAAGCTCTAGCGGAAGTTCAATTGAAGAAACTCTGACTTACCTCCATCAATCAGAAGCTGATCCGTCTCTGAAGCGAGCCAATCAGCTTCGAACTACTCCACCACGAAGCCCAATCAGCGTCCTGCTTCCACTTTATAAACTCTTTCAAATCCTCATCCCAGCCCGCTATCCTGCAATCGCCATGTCGGATTTTGATTCAGACGACAATTCAATTCTCCCTGCTCACAGAGGCTCCCGTTTGGCTGCTCTCGCATCTCCTTCTTCCGCATTGCGCTCCGAGGGCGTGTTGCCGGGCTCCGGCATGGACTCTGCTCGGCTGTCTCGGTTGGCCTCCCTCCTGCCTCCTCGTGGTTCATCTCCATCTCCCTCGCCCTCCGCTCTTCAATCTGCTCCGATACCTGGCCGCAAAGACATGCAAGTCCTCCGCTCCCCCGCCAGCGCAGAGGGCTCCAGATGCGCCCGCTCCTCTCATCGTATCGATGCGGGCTTTGGACCTTCTCCAGCTTCCCGATTTGTGGCGGCTCCCACGTCCGGTCCTCCAGCTGTTTGGCAGCTCCCGGCCTCCCTCCACTCCTCTGGACTCTCTAACTCAATCCGTTTCGACGCTGTCCGCACGCTCCGAACTTGGAAAATCCCCGCACTGCCACGTCATCCCTGCCGCTGCCTGCTGAGACGGACCTCCCCCCCCCCTTCATTCACATTAAGGAACGCCCGCGGGCCAGCCCTAGGTAAGATGTATCCAACCATGTTTTCTTCCATATCTTCTATCATTAGATTCGCTTCATGCCTTGTCTGCCCCTTATTTAGGCATACACTTTATTCCCATGCATGCTATATTTCACTAGCCTAGCTCTAATTATTCTAGGGAAACTTGTTAATTTAGTCTCTCTTATTCTTCCCTCCCCTGAAGTCGCATCAGCAGGTGACGTCTCAGCTTTTCTTTATCATTGATCAGCCCGTCATCTTACTACCCCTTATTATTTTCTGATCATCGTCTTGTCTCCTCATCATCTGTCGTCTATAATTATAATAATTATAATAATAATAATAATCAATAATAATCATAATAATAATAGAAAAATAATAAAATAATAATTAAAATAATTAGATAATTAAAAATATTTTAAAAATAATAAATAATAACAAATAATAAGACGATATTATCAATCTCCTGCATGCTCCAATTTACGGGTGCTGGTTCATCCTTAGGTTTTGGGGGGTCTTCAGGTTAGGTGTTCGTGGTCCACGGCTTTATTCTACACCCATCATCTGCCCTGGAGGCTACCCCGTTCCATAGCCTGCCGTCGAGGGGCCGTTGGGAAGATCGCATATCCGCCCACCACGATATTTGCAGTAGTAAAACTTTATTAGGTCGCTTCTCCCGTTTCTTATGCCCTCACCAGAGCATCATCCGGCAGCAGTTCTAACATTTCATCATCTAGCACATCACGTTCAGGCATTCTAGCTCTTCATTACACCCGAGGGTTACCCCACGTCACTCGATGGTTCTTCATCACCTCAGGATACTTCAGATTCATGCGGCTTCCCTCAGGGTGTATCCTGGGCATCCGTTCCGATTGGAGCAGCTATGTAGTCAGCTACTCACGGGGTTTCTGAGGCTTCCCTCAGTACTGGGCCGATGGTCTTAGCCTATACCTCATCTTCCGCCCAGATCTCATCAATTCTCGCAGCGCAGCACTCTCTGCCTCTAGGTAACTCTAACACAAATACTGGTGGTGGTTCGAACTCTTTCTCATCATTACCTGACCTAACCATGCCCATCCTCTAGCTCGTCTTCTCCTCCTCCTACTCATCAGTTATCAACATTCTTGCTTTGTGCAGCCTTCATGCTGTCTCCCTGCTATACTTATGCTGTCTTAATTCTGGCTTATACGTGCAATCTAACCTTTATGTCAGGCAGCATCATGCCTTCCCTTGTGTGTCTCGTCGTGTCTGGTCTACGTCTCGTCATGCTCTTTACGCCATTTTGATGCATTCCCTAATGCACCAATATGCACCATGTCTGCGTCTCGTCATGCGTCTGTATTTCGTCATGTCTTTTGTTCATATATGTCATCATCCGCAAGATATATGTTTTATGTCATCCGCAAGAATCATCCACAAGATATATGTTCTATGTCATCCGCAAGAATCATCCGCAAGATATATGTTCTATGTCATCCGCAAGAATCATCCGCAAGATATATGTTCTATGTCATCCGCAAGAATCATCCGCAAGATCATCATCAAACTCATCCGCAAGATTCATCATCATCTCACCTTATGTCAGGCAGCAACATGCCTTCCCTTGTGTGTCTCGTCGTGTCTGGTCTACGTCTCGTCATGCTCTTTACGCCATTTTGATGCATTCCCTAATGCACCAATATGCACCATGTCTGCGTCTCGTCATGCGTCTGTATTTCGTCATGTCTTTTGTTCATATATGTCATCATCCGCAAGAATCATACGCAAGATCATTATCAAACTCATCCGCAAGATCATCATCATGGGTAAGTCATCATCATCATGGGTAAGTCATCATCATCATGATGGGTAAGTCATCATCATCATCATGATGGGTAAGTCATCATCATCATGATGGGTAAGTCATCATCATCATGATGGGTAAGTCATCATCATCATCATGGGTAAGTCATCATCATCATCATGGGTAAGTCATCATCATCATCATGGGTAAGTCATCATCATCATCATCATCATGGGTAAGTCATCATCATCATCATCATCATCATCATCATCATCATGGGTAAGTCATCATCATCATCATCATCATAAATCATCATCATCATCATCATCATCATGGGTAAATCATCATCATCATCATCATCATCATCATGGGTTCATCATCATCATCATCATGGGTTCATCATCATCATCATCATGGGTTCATCATCATCATCATCATCATTCATCATCATCATGGGTTCATCATCATCATCATTCATCATCATCATCATCATCATCATGGGTTCATCATCATGGGTTCATCATCATCATGGGTCATCATCATCATCATCAGGTTCATCATCATCATCATGGGTTCATCATCATCATGGGTTCATCATCATCATCATCATGGGTCATCATCATCATCATCATGGGTTCATCATCATCATCATCATGGGTTCATCATCATCATGGGTTCATCATCATGGGTTCATCATCATCATCATCATCATCATCATCATCATGGGTCATCATCATGGGTTCATCATCATGGGTTCATCATCATGGGTTCATCATCATCATCATCATTCATCATCATCATGGGTAAATCATCATCATCATGGGTTCATCATCATCATCATGGGTTCATCATCATCATGGGTTCATCATCATCATCGTCATCATCATCATCGTCATCATCATCGTCATCGCTCATGCCCTACGAGCATACGGACTCTCCGGCCTCGACCTCGGTTTTTCATCAACATCCCTATTCACATTCATCATCACGGGATCATCATCATCACGGGATCTTCATCATCATCATCATCGTGGGTTCATCACCATCATCATGGGATCACCAGCATCATCACCATGGGACCATTAGCACCATCATCATCATCATCATCATGGGTTCTTCGTCATCATCGGGGGATCGTCATCATCATCAGCAGCAGCATCAGCATCATCATCATGGGGGAATCAGCATCATCATCATGGGGGAATCATCATCATCATCACGGGATCATCATCATCATCATCAGGATCATCATCACGGGATCATCATCATCATCATCATCATCATCATGGGTTCATCATCATCATCATCATCATGGGGATCATCATCATCATCATCATCATCGGGTTCATCATCATCATCATCATCATCATCATCATCATCATGGGTTCATCATCATCATGGGTTCATCATCATCATCATCATGGGTTCATCATCATCATCATCATGGGATCATCATCATCATCATCATGGGTTCATCATCATCATCATCATCATCATCATGGGTTCATCATCATCATCATGGGTTCATCATGGGTAATTCATCATCATCATCATCATCATCATGGGTTCATCATCATCATCATCATCATCATCATCATCATCATCATCATGGGTTCATCATGGGTATCATCATCATCATCATCATGGGTTCATCATCATCATCATCATCATCATCATCATGGGTTCATCATCATCATCAAATCATCATCATCATCATGGGTCATCATCATGGGTAAATCATCATCATCATCATGGGTTCATCATGGGTATCATCATCATCATCATGGGTTCATCATGGGTAAATCATCATCATGGGTTCATCATCATGGGTTCATCATGGGTTCATCATCATCATCACCATGGGATCATCATCGTCATCATCATCATCATCATCATCATGGGTTCATCATCATCGTCATCATCATCATGGTTTCATCATCGTCATCATCGTCATCATCATCATGGGTTCATCATCACCGTCATCATCATCATCATCATCATCAGTAGTAAGTTTTCAGCGTCAACCGTGGTCACCATCCTCTTCAACAACCTGGCTCGGTAAGTTGTTTGCAAACCTTCTCAGCATTTCATTACGCATTCTTTTATTCTGTCCCTAGCGTATGCCCTACGAGCATACGGACTCTCCGGCCTCGACCTCGGCTTTTTTTTGGGGGGAACATCCCTATTCACATTCATCTACTCATGCATGTTAAAGCATAATTCAGCATGAATGTTCCTGCCGAGGTCTGAGCGCCAAAGACTATACTTTCTTATCAATAAATTCTTCTAATTATCTTTTCTCTCTGTGTGAGTTTTTCAGATTGAAATGAAGCTCTAGCGGAAGTTCAATTGAAGAAACTCTGACTTACCTCCATCAATCAGAAGCTGATCCGTCTCTGAAGCGAGCCAATCAGCTTCGAACTACTCCACCACGAAGCCCAATCAGCGTCCTGCTTCCACTTTATAAACTCTTTCAAAATCCTCATCCCAGCCCGCTATCCTGCAATCGCAATGTCGGATTTCGATTCAGACGACAATTCACCCACCTCCATCCCCTTCTCCGCCATCGCAGCTGAATCGTCCTCCATGACACGACTTCACCTCAACCTCATCAGAGAGTATTAATCCCAGTTGTCACCATCCCTCGTCTCATCGCATTGGTCCAAGAATTTGGGATATGATCAAATTAGCTTTTCACTAATTTTAAGGACATTGGAATGTTTTCGAGACCAATTCACAATGCAAATCCATGAGGTGAATAAAACATTATTTGGCCAAATAATGTTCTATTGAATGATTTGCTTAATCAAGAACCAATAACCTTTAGCTAAATGATTCTTTACCCTCTTTGAAATAGCTAGCAGCGAATAGACATCAGGATTCCACTAAATGACTCTTGGTCATACTTGGCAATGGAAATGTAATGAGCATTTGAGGAACCACGTGAACACTAATGTTCTATCCAGTGTTAAATCCTTAGTGAATAAAGCTTGTCTAAGCTTTTAGCAACAGCTCAACACATATTCCTGTAGCATAGCATAGCATGCAGTCCATTCTTTAAGCATCAATTAGCGTTGTCTTTACTGAGCAGTAAACACCACGATATGATTAGCATCATATCGTGCATGATTAGGGACAGCTTGTTCTGTCCCTAATCATGCCAGACCTGCAAACCTTTTTCCATGTCCATTTGGAAAGCTTGAGTTTCATCCAGTTTTGCAGCTCTGCAGTCAGGGGATTCTTTGTCTCAGTCTCACAGCAGGGGTCCCCTCAGTCTCAAACCCAGGGCATGGTCTTCATCCAGTTTGGCTCTGTAAGTTCTGAAACTCAAGAGAAATGTGTTGCAAAAGTTCTGTTTGCAGCAGTTAGGTTCTGAAGAGTTCTGAGTGATCCTTGATGGTTCTGGGGATCTGGTTCCCCTGGGGCCTGCATCTCCACTGTGGGCCACAGTGGGCCCCAGCTTTGAGCGCAGGAGCAGAAGCAGGCTGGATCAGACGAGGGAGAAAAAGTGAAGAGGCAAAAGAGAAGAGGAAGAATCCTGTGTGCTCTGTGGTTTTGTTCTGCCCTCACAGAGGGGGGGTAGGTTTTCACACCTCTGTGACTTCCATGTGACTTGCTGGGCTGAAAAAGGGGGGCTGCTGAAGTCCCCCAGCTGTTATTCACCAAAGCTGCGTTTTCTTCTCTGGTCATCCTATCAGGATGAAATATGGACACTGCTTCCCAATGTCCAAAAGTATGATCATGGCATATGGCACAACACATCGGTCCCTTTTTCTAAATAGAGGGACCACCACCCCCAGTCTGCCAATCCAGGGGAACTGCCCCTGGTGTCCACACAATTTTGCAGAGGCTTGTTAACACTAGATGTCCCGGAGAATTCCAGTTTTCCTGCAAGCCCCCCTCCCCTCTTCTAGTTTGTGTATTCACTCTATATTAACTCAACTTTGCTAAGTTTCCTTGTTGTAGTGCAAATAACCTGTGGTATGACCAGCCCTTCTACATGGTGTTCATTATGGACAATCCATGACGAGCACAGAAGTCCAACAGCAAAACACTGCTCAAGTTCAGGTCAGGTGGGCCATTCCTTCCAACCACGCCTCGCCAGGTCTCACTCATTGCCCAATTGAGCGTTGAAGTCCCCCAGAAGAACAAGGGAGTCCCCAGGAGGGGCACTCTCCAGTACCCCGTCTAAAGACTCCAAAAAGGGTGGGTAATCTGAACTGCTGTTTGGCGCATAAGCACAAACAATAGTCAGTACCCGCCCCCCACGCGTATGCAGAGGGAGGCAACCCTCTCGTTCACCAGGGTGAACCCCAACTTACAGGCACCAAGATAGGGGCAACAAGAATGCCCAATCCTGCTCGGCACCTCTCACCAGGGGCAACTCCAGAGTGGAAGAATGTCCAGCCCCTCTCAAGGAGACTGGTTCCATAGTCAGAGCCCTGCATCGAGGTAAGTCCAACTATCTCTAGTTGGAACCTTTCAACCTCGCGCACTAACTCAGGCTCCTTCCCCACTAGAGAGGTGACATTCTATTACGCAAGAGCCAGCTTCTTCAGCCGAGTGTCAGAACGCCAGGGTCCCCGCCCTCGACTGCCACCCATCACAGAATGCACCCGACCCCTTTGGCCCCTCCTACAGGTGGTGAGCCCATTGGAAGGGGGACCCATGTTTCCTCTTTGGGCCACCGGGCACTCGCCAGCGTGCCCCACCTTTAGGCCTGGCTCCAGAGTGGGGCCCCGGTGATCTGCGGCCGGGCGAGGGAACACTATGTCCATTTCTTGTATTCATCATACGGGGTGTTTGGGCTGCTCTTTGTCTGGCCCCTCGCCTAGGACCTGTCTACCTTGGGTTAAAAAAAAAGTATAACTTTTCTTTAGTGTTGTCAGCTGCAGATGTATTAAAAATTCCACACAGCTGTGCATGGGGTTGACCCCTGAGGGATAGAGAAATAATAGGTCATAGTTACAGATCTGATCCAGTTACTTGCAGAAGAGTTGGATAGTCTCAAGAGCTTTAACCTTACGATATGCAAAAAAGTAAACAAAATGAATTGATTTATTTAAAAAAACTGACTGAAAACATTCTGTTTAGAGTATTGATACCATTTATTAAGTAGAAACTAAAATGCGTTCTAGACAATTCACATAACATTTTATCAAATTAAATTAAACCAAATGCTTGATTTCTTAAGGTTGGGCACAATGCAAGTATTCCTATAAAAAAAAACCCACTTTGGATGCATTGAATGATTAAATGTAGAGTTGATGTTTAACCAGGATGACAGCATGTTGATGATCACAATCAGAGCTGGACATTGACTCTCTGTACAGATAGAACTTCCTGCACTTTGAGCTTTATTATCCTCCATCATTGAGGAGCTGCAGGAGCTCTGCAGGCAGACAGAAACCAGAACATGAGGACTCTGGACCCTGTTCTGTTCTGATTCTGTTCTGATCCAGTTTACAGTCAGACTCAACAGAGCTGCTCAGTAAAAGACAGACTGGTAGAAAAAAAATTACAGCTCTGCTGAAATGAAGCTGATTCGTTTGGGACACTGATGTGTTTTAGCTGTTAATTAAATATGAAGCATGTCATTGGAATAAAAGACAGACAGTGACTGATCAAATCTGTGTCTCCATCCAGTCACATTTAGAGTAGAACTGTACAGACAGCAGAGTCCAGGACATGATGCAAATGTGAGAACTGCTGTCTGGAAACAAGTCAAACTTAGATGGTTCCTCACCTCTATGCTCTATTATTACCTGTCTCTATAGACATATGCAGAAAATTGAAACAGAGACATTCAAAATAATCAGTCCTATTTATTAGAACCTGTGAGTTTTGATAGGTTTAATTAAATGTTTTTCTTACCTTAGGATAATTTCCAAAGAAAAAACAGCAGTTCTAATTAAAGCATCAGAGATCAATCAGAGATTCAACATTCTCATTTTCAGGTTTGATTTTGGATTTATTAAGGCTTTACCAATACAAACAGATCCATGTGATGATACACATTCTGGATTATAACATCTATTTTCATTATTACACAACTCAGAAATACTTTTATATTTATGTATATTAATCAATATTATATCTATGCAGCTTCCAAAGTTTTTAGTGAGATGAATTTAATTCATGTGAAAACAGAAGAAATATAAAAGGTAAAGTAAAACAGCCTGTTTTCTTGTAGTGTTTCTAAAATCGATGAATGAGCAGATCCTTTATTAAGCTAGAAGGTTTTCTAAGATATTCAGTTAACTTTTTATCAGCTACAAATATTTTACACAATAAAAGTATTAGTACTGAAAAAAATTATAAAACTAGATATTAGATATTACTAGATAGTCACAGATATTTTGATACAGTTTCATAGAATCAAAGATTTAATCTCAATAAAATAGAATTAAAAATAAAGAAAATCTTAATTATCAATGAAATGTCAGCATTAAAAATGTCTCAATCCATTTTTCAAAATGTGCAATTAAATCAGTCTATCACATGATTAAGTTGAAAATTTCAATTTCATGTTTATTCTCTCTGTAGAAAAACATATTATGGCAAAGAATAGTATGAATATTATGGGAAAGAATCAAATTGTTCCAAAGTAATCATCAAAATAAAATCAAAAATACATGAAATTCACATAATAAATTTGAAAAAAAAACTTCGTTGCGTTAGAGTTAAAATCATCTCTCGATTCTCACATTCACTGTACAGTGTTTGATATAACTAACAATTATGAGCTTGCATTTTCATTTTTACACAACTCCACTTAAATTGTAATTAAGCTTAATCTGATATTTAAAAAATACTAAATTGTTTTTCTAAATAACTGTGCAGACTACTATCAACACTGAGCATTTATATGGAATAAACCTGTTGATTTATATGGCTAATTTATTAAGAGCCTCTCTTACTTCCTGTATCCTGACTGATAAACCATCTAACTGCTAAAACCTAAAAAAGCTGGTTCTTAACTATTCCTCTTTAACAGTTAACTTGTCTGAAAATAATAAAGACATTTCAGATTTACTGATTTTGATGTCAGATGTTTTAGCATCAGCAGATTCTCCAACATTAAAATAAGGAAGAAGTTTCTCAGTGAAAGTGTCTCTGTGAGTGTAGATGTGAGACATGTCTTCAGGGTCGTAGAAGGACACCTCCCCCCCTGTCATAGTCCAGCTGGACTCTGATCCTCTGGAGACTCTTCTTCACTTTAAGAGTCTGACCAACACCATTAGAATATCTTCCATTCTTATGCCTTAAACACCAGATTCCATTTTCTGGTGAAGCACATGTTTCTCCCTTCCTGTCAACAGACTCTTTAACCAAACCAATCAGCCATCCAGGATAATCTCCAACCTCCACTTCCCAGCTTTTTTTCCCTGAACTGAAGCCCTCAGAACCAAAAACATGGGCATACTCAGTGTTTCTCTCTGGATTATCAGGAAGCTGCTGCCATGTGTCTCCATATCTCACACTGGTCAGATCATCAGACAGATGCAGCCATCCATTAGCAGTGTTTGGGTCCAGAATGACAGGACTGAAGTGGACCATGTTCTTCATCTTCTCCCAGACTCTGAAGGACAGGTTGCCCAGGTGTTTGGCCACATCTAGCAGAGCTCCTGAGACCAGCTGTGGATCTGACAGTGAGCTCTGGGCTCTGGCTCTGCTCTGAGTGGCTTTATAACTGCTGAGGAACGACACCTGGTCTTTCTGCAGGTCTTCTTCAACAGCAGAGATACTGTCTGACAGAGAGGAGATCTGCTCCTGAATCCTCTTGATCTCTCTGCTGATAGTCTTCCTCTTCTCCTCCTCTTCCTCCCTCAGAGCTGCCAGTCTGGACTCCTCTTCCTCTCTCAGGAACTGGCGGAGCTTGTTGAACTCTGCTTTGACCTGTCTCTCTGTGGACAAGAGCTGCTTCTTTGAGTGTTGAATCAAATCCTTGTATGTTTTCTCCACCTGTTTGTGTTTGTTCCTCTTGCCTTGCAGATACTTTAAGTCAGATTCCAATTGTTCCTTCAGCTCACTAACTGCCTCTTCTACAGGAACCACTTCGTGACTCTGGTGGAGAGAAAACTCACAGACAGAACACACAGCTCTCTGCTCGTCTTTACAGAACAGTTTAGGGTCCTCTTGGTGTTTACTGCAGACCACCATCAGCTGCTTTTCTCCTGTTTCCGTCTCAGATGATCCAGATTTCTGTCTTTCACGAAAGGAATCAGCCAGTCTCTTTAGAGGAAAGTTGACTTTTGGAAAACTCATAGAAGACTTTCTTTTACAGATGGGACAGTTCTTCTTTCCAGTTTTATCCCAGATTTCCTTAAGGCAGCTTGAACAGAAGCTGTGGTCGCAGCTCAGAGACACAGGATCTCTGAAAGTCTCTGAACATAAAAGGCAGCTCAGGAAACTCTCGAAATCTCCTTCAGCCATGTTTTAATGAATTATTTCAACAGCAGGACTCACCAAAGTTTCAGCTGTTTGAAATCATCCAGATATTTAATTTGTTTTTTAGCAGAGATCTGACATGCAGTAATGGCGTCTCAGCTCCTTTCAATAACTTCTGAAATGACTTTCTGTACTTTAACCTGTACGTCATAAAACAATCTATTGTATCAGGGTAGGGCAGGTATCTTTCATAGCTTTTCTTGTTAGATACAGACTTACAACAAAGCAGTTGATATGTTTTTTGTGTTGTTTTTTTTCTAAATTCCTGATTTGGATATTTTGTTTCTAACTCACTTTTTAACACTAGCTTACAGTAAACAAATACATTTGTGTAAAACAAACATAACATATGTTTTATTTCTTGCAATTAAATAATCATCTTAATCTTTTCAACGTGTTTGTTTTTTACTTGACTATGATAAATGCTGCTAATTCTTTAGGGTCGCGGTGTGGCTGCTGCCTATCTCCAGCAGGCTATGGATGAAAGGTGGGGTAATCCCTGGACAGGTCTCCAGTCCATCGTGGGGTAACACAGAGACATACAACCATGCACAAACGCACTAACACCTAAGAATAATTTAGTGATGCCAATTAACCTAACAGTCCTGCATTTGGATATGGGAGGAAGCTGGAGTACCCAGAGAGAACCCACACATTCATAGGGAGAACATGCAAATTTCATGCAGGAAGATCCCAATGTCAGGAATCAAACCCAGAACCTTATTGCTGCAAGGCAGCAACGGTACCAACTGCACCACTGTGTAGACCCCACTTAAGACCTTTTAAATGAAAAAATAATCTGCACTGACATTGATGCACTGCATGAGGTCAGTACTGCCACACTTTTTGGCAAAGCTTTCCATCCAACATCTATATAGGCCTTTAGCTGATATCCACATATTTAAGAAAATCGCTGCTGGGAATCATACCCAGGACCTTCTTGGTAAAAGTCAATAGTGTGCTATTTAAGTCATTAGATAATGACTATTTAGGTCATTATCTAAAGATTTTCATTTTTGATCCTGTCTTACATTGATAAAAAAGTTGTTTTTTTAAATGAGATAAGATTGACAATTACCACAAAACAACCAAAGATATTTTTTCTAAATAAAAAGATGAAAAAAATCAGCTTTTTCTATACCTTGGTTGTGTCAAACAGCTGAGCCATAAGCCCATGAGTGTCATGATCTTGGCCCTGATAGCTGACTTAATTGTTCATTTCACTCACCTGCCTTATGTTACTGATCATCATTCATTTTATCTACCTGCTACTGCTGCTGCTTTATATATGACTCAGCCCAGCTTTTGGGGCCAGATCATTGATTTTCTTTTTGTTGTGTTGAAGTTTAATTTAGTGTGACTTCCATTGTTCATGTTTTTCCGTTCTCATTAGGCCAGTGGTTAGAGAGGTTTGTTATTGATTGTCTTGTCGTCTCTTGATCATGTTCTTACTCTTGCCCACTGAATGTAGCCTGTTCCTGTTTTGGCTCGGCAGGGGTAGCTAGTTTAAAGCTCCGTAGTCCCAGGTCTTATCCACTGAGTGTACCCTGTTCCTGTCTTGGCTCAGTGGAGGGAGCCAGTTTTAAGTTTCACAGTTCTCCTGTTGTCATGTCTAGTTCTGCCCCTGAACTGCTGTGTCTGCCTGTTTCCATTTGAACATGTCTGCCTGAATTCCCTGTTGGATTCTTGGAACCCTGAACCTGCCTGGATGCTCTAAGGATTCCTGGAACCCTGAATCTGTCTGTTCCTGCTCTGATTGGAACCCCTGACCGGGCTACAGACTCCTGGATCTCAGAACTCTCCTGTTCTGATCTGTTTCCCTGACCTGGCTTGATCAGAGGCTGCTGCATTGGGGACACTCTGGGTGGCTCCCACCGCATCTCGTTTGGCAGTCCATCGGCTGGATCCTGCCTCACTCTTAGAAGTTGGACTGAACTCTTAAACCAGAGTGCCAGTGTTGGGTGCCGCCCCGCCTCCCCCGCAGCTGCTGAATATATCCGCAGATCCACAGCCCCGTGTTCATCATATGTAATTGCTGTTTGTTTCATTAAACTGTCTGTCTTCCATGAATACTGGGTCCTACATCCTGGGTTTCATCACAGAGACAGAAAATAGGTAAAATGTTTATTTTTATTCTGGGAACAGAGAAACACTACAGGACTGGTAGTCCTGTGGGGTGACTGAGCTATTGCTACGGGCTTAAGAATATTTTCAGTGGAGTGGTGAATGAGAACCAACAGAGGGTGGACAGGCTGTGGGTTGAATTAGATCCTAGGAGAAAGCAAGAGCTCAGAGCAGCAATGAGATCCGGAGATGAGAACCATGTCTCAGTGTGGCAGGGTGTCAAAACCTGAACAAATTGTGAAATCAAACCAGGAACCATGGAAGGAACTGTTTGGAAGAAAAGAAGATCTGATTTGTAATGGCTTTTGGAGGCACCCTAGGAAAGAACAGGCTGTGGGTTGAATTGTGGGTTAGTTGTTACACATGTATGCTTCTCGAAGTAGTTTTCCAGATTAACTTTAACTTCTCTCGCGGTAGGAGGGATGGGAGTAAGTCTACAAAGACAGCGTTCTACCTCTCTAAGGGTAGTCTTCAATGGTGGATTCAGTGTTGCTGGGGTCAAAACGTTCTATGTCGTGGGCAAGGGATTCAAGTTGTCGCATCCGTAAGATCCCTGTTCTGGGACTGGGGCTGGACCATCTGAATCCTCATCTGAGAGCTCTAGCCAGCTACGGTCGCGGTAGGGTGGAAAGCTCTGCTCTGACCTCCTTGGAGGCAGGTGAGACCGCTCATTGTACACTGGTGTGCCTGTTGCTCCATAGCCCTTAGGCCATGGCTGCGGCTCAGGGCACTAATGCTCACCTAGTGTCCCATGGTTGGCTGTACAGCTGCCTTTGTGGCAAGGGTGTGTCATACAGTGGGCACTGGTTGGAAATGGACGGTTTCCTGCATGATTCCTGTGTGATTCCTGCGTGAATCACAATGTATTTCCTGAGGCCAGTTTTTTATTTAAAAAAAGAACTGCAATGTACCCGGACAACCACCAGGCGGCACTTGGGAGCTCTGCCGTGCTAAAGGTGACGCTTGTGGGCCAGCAGTCAACTGAAAAGTTTATTGAGACCATTTGCATAAACAACCAAAATCTTATGATGATATGATGTTTTTGATTAAAATAAAGTTAATGAATTAATTTAACATAGTGACTGCATTATCTTATTTCATACACCTCCGATCTTATCTGAGAACTGTTTATTTCTATTTATCTGCATCTCTATTATTTAATGAAAAATGATTATAATTAATCTTTTTGGCAAAACAAATAACTGAATCAACAAAGGTCCGTGGATCATCCGTCCATTCGATCGGTCGCGTGCTCATGGATCAAACTGGATCATTTCTATAAAAACGTCCTCAGCGACTCTGAATGAATCGGTCTCATCAGGCCTCTTTTCTTTCATCAGTGGGTTTTAATTTCGTCACCATCGTTTCAGTCATTAATGCAAAATTGGTCCATGGTGAAGTTTAGAAATGCAGATGAAAAGAAGAAATCCACACCCGTGAGTATCTATTTTTTTAATGCCGTGACGTTTCGGGCGTTCTTCTTTTAACCTTCATTGAAATTCAGTGTATTAATTAATAGTAGATTATTATAGGCTACTTATAGCTACAGGATATTTGATGCCATGTTATGCAGAAATAATGCTTCTTATATCTTGATCTAAATTCACCAATCTGTGGTAAACTAAAACGCTCGGATCTTTCTGTCATTTTGTGTGCGTGTGTGGCATCTGCAATCCATTGGGAATCCCAGAGGGAGGGAGGGGGGTTCATGCAACGTCATTCCATCACCGTTTCCGGAAGGGGTTCCCCAAACTCGGTATCCAATCAGCGCCGTCATAGGTCCTGCGCTGTAACTGTAACGCTCGGATCTTTCTGTCATTTCATTATAACTTTTTGTTAAATATTCAAATAAATAAGATGGACTTTAAACTAGTGTTAATTTCGTTAACGAAAACTAAACGAAAATATTTTCGTCAACGCACATTTTTCACAGAACGAAAACTTGACGAGACGAGACGAAAATCCCCACTTATAAACAATAACTGGGAGTAAATCAGGAATAATAGCTAACACAAACCACCTCGGCAGCTACACATGTATGCTAAATGCTAAAACTAACTGAAACTATTTATCAGGATAAGACAAAATAAAAATAATATGCCACACATAATTCAGAACAACTTTAACCTAGATTTTCATACACAACATTGCTAGGGGAACCACTGCAGGGATGCAAACTCCCAATGTCTTTATTTGGTGACATAAAATGCTGCTCTGTTTATCTGCACATTACTATTACAAGGACATTTGATTTGAATTGGCATCAATATTAATACAACTAAAATGCATGCACACATAAACATGTCTGCAATTTATTCCTGCATTAAATTATAGTTAAATGATAAACGCTTGTCAGCAGATTGATGAATATGTTTAAATATCAAATTTTATATTTATTTGTAAGTTTGTAATTTATTTGTTTTTAAACTTAAGTAATTTGAATTGAATAGTTAAATGTTTACAAACCCTGTAAATAACGGACTTAAATCACTACTTTCACCATCACTAATATTTGTGTTGAGAAGCCAAACTGTTGAGAAATAAATAATTTTTTGTCTAAATTGTTATTCCCTTACTGCCTGATTTTATTCGCAATTATATATATAAAAAAACATAATACAGGAAAAAAATAAGTTAAATAGTGGATCTAGATCAAGTAACATTTGAATTCTAATAAATCATGTAATAAAGATAATGAAAAAAAGATAGATGAATGAATAAAAGTAAATATTTTTGTATTTTTTTTTTCTAAAGGTCATAACGGCATGTGCTGTCCTGCACAACATCTGCCTGGGAGCCGGTGACATCACGGCCCCAGAGGATGACATGCCAGAGGATGAGGAGGGGAGAAGGTGTTGGAGGCAGTCAGTGGTGCTCCATGGCGGGACCAGTTGTCTGCCGAGGTGTCTGCCCTGGAGGAAGGTCTACCCGACCACCATTACATTTAGATGGCAAGTGGAATCACATTTTAGCTGTTCTCATTTCAGGGTTATGAAAACAGTTTTAATAAAGTCATTATTTTCTGCGTCTTCTTAAACAGTTTTAGTAACATGGCAGCCGTCGGATTGGGTCAGCCCTGCAAACCCTGATGGGCGATGTGGTGAACAGTGGAGAGAGGCACCCCCGACCCCCAGATGATGTCCCACTGGTCAGAAGACTCCAAGCTCATCTGTGTGCTGCTCAGCCTCTGCAGCATTTGGCTCTGGTGTGTCCTCAGGGATGAGCAATTAGGACAGGTGGGGCAAAGACGGCCTCTGCCCTAATACCTCATCCATGAGGACAAACAGGCTTTCCCGTTAGAGAGTAGGCTTCCCACTGACCCCCTGCCCTGTCCCTGGATCTTTGCATTCCTAAAGTAGGGGAAAACAATTTGTATCAACAAATTATATTTTCTGTAGTGTGTCTTTAAAGCTAGAAAAAGGAATGTTTGATGATTTGGATGGATTGATGAAATTCTACAGAAAAGACTTTGGA
>JAGKQL010001942.1:33734-44612 GCA_018398635.1 Cyprinodon brontotheroides | reverse complement strand
CAATCTACTTTTTCATGATATTCTAATTTTATGACCAGCACCTGTATTTATTGCCTTGTGTATAGTAATTTCTTTCAATGTATAAGACAGTTTTACTGAAATGAACGCTCAGATTAATCTTTATGTTCTTGATTTTAAATCAGAAATGAAAAAACAGGTAGTGAGGATCAGACTTCAAGCAGACGGCTCTGTGGACCTGAATGACCCTGTTCTAAGAGAGAGCATCATGAAAAAGGCAAGTTTGTAATTAAAAGTATTGTTGAGGATTTTGTCGAATCTTTAAAAAAAAGAAAAAAACTTTCCTCTCCACTTTGAAAAACAGTACATGTACGAGAGCGTGCAAGAGCCCATTTCTCCTTGTGCACGCTCTGTTTAAAAGTTGCTGTTCTCAGAGCTCATACAAGCTTACAACGTCCAAATGTTCTCGCTAACACCTAAATCCCTCAATCCCTATATAGAGTGGGGACTTTATAGTGAACTCAGCCAACTTACCGTTTGGACAGATGAGCACTTCCCAGTTGGTCTACTGCAGGGGTGCCTGCGCCATCTTTGTTATTAGTCCTTTCTGTCCAGTAGTGAGAGCCTATGGCGACAGCTCGCCACCATGACAGCAAATCTTCCCACGCCAAGCATTCTGCGAGGATATCTGACTCTTCTTAAAGCCTTTTCTTCTCATAGACTTGGTAGACACTTTTTCCCCAAGACCATCGGCCAAAGCCAAACTGCGTGAGAAAGAGTGAAAGTTTAATCAGGTTTAGTGACATTCTCAATATGCGTTCTTGTGCGTTCTCGAGTACTCATTGTACGTCATCAGCCTCTAGCCTGAGCACTGTCCAATTCTCGAGAACGCCAGATTGAGAACGCATCAAATCCCCCGGATGTTGTTCACCATCACATCTCTTCTATCGCTAAGAGCATTGCATCAGGAGCAGACTTGTGCGTTTCTTCAGACTGACCGCTTCCCAGAATGCCCAGCGGCGCAGCGATTCCAGACAGCGCTCACGGTGTTGGAGTTAAACATTCCCTTTTCTGCTGCTGTTGTTCTTCAAAAGTATGTTTTGAAATCGTTTGGCGATAACATTATACATTGAAGCCTCCCTGTGTGGTCTGTTTACAGAGTTAGTGCGAGATTTAAAAAAGTCCGGCGTTAGCCGGACCAGAGTGACCAGCAGACCTCGAGGGTACCGCAGCCAGGGCTAAATTTACCCGTCTGTAGTGCACTTCTCTGCGGTCTGAGATTATGTGGCGAACTACCGCTCGTTCTGATGGCGGTTTTTTGCAGTTTGGTAATTTTTTTAAATGTTTTTAAGCTTTAGAAATTAAAATATTGTTTTCAAAATGTTTTGTGTAGGGAATAAACTGTTAAAGAAATGCTAAACAAGCGTTGCCTGTGATGGCGTCCACGAAAGTGCGCTTCTGTTCCAATACACATACGTGCTTGGCGTTCTCCAAAGTCAAGTCCGATCTTCCCGCTGCGTTCTCGCCAAGAGCGGACTTGGCGACGCCAGCATGCGTCTCTCGCTTTCAGCGTGGTTGAATTGAAACGCCCACTGTCTGAAACCGTGGCTCACACAGAGATGCGCCTGAAAGTCGCGCGCATGGGCGAAAAAGAACTAGCGGGACGAGCAAGTGGGGCGGCCTTATGCCAAACATATTACCAGAATGACTGAAAATTAGAAGGATCAATTATTTAGAGGGATCCACCTGGAAATAAAAAAGATGAGTCCTCTATACCTTTGCCATTGTATTTGAGTGCCAAATAAATATCCCTAAATCCAAAAAGTCTATATTTTTTATGTCTTCTACCTTTATCCTACAGCTCCAGAACAAACTGCAGGAGAACGGAGTGAGTGGAGTTACCCTGAAGTGGAGAGAGCAGCCTGGTGGGAAAGTCTTCAAAAAGGAGAAGAAAGAATTATAAACTAAGAAATATTACATTGTTTGCTAGATTAAAATTTACATTCCAACGCATATTTATCACTAATTACCTGTTTGCTACTATGCTTAGTATGTATTCCATTGTTGTGAAACATTTCTAAATGATGTGAGAAAAAAAAATCTCCTTTAATCTTCAAATTTGAGTGTTTTTGAAATTAAATGGTGGCGTTTCTGGGTGCATTATGTATCATAGTATAAATCTGCAAAACGTTTTGCTTTGTTATGATCTACAGGTGTTTTTTTTTTGTTTCTTTTATCATTTCTGGATAAAGTATGGTCTTTAAATATAAGTCCTTTAGGAGCTAAGAGTCAACTATAGCTGGAAGTAAAAGGAGAAACAGTTGTCTTCTCATGACTACCACCTGTTGGACTGAAGGTGTAGTGCAGTTTCAGGCTAAATGATCAGTGGCTTCAGAGTAATGAGAAAGCACCCTAAAAAACCCTGGGATCAGTGCATATGGATACTAAACAAATGTTTAGCACCGCAGGGCAACTAGGGGGTCTCAAGTGTCTATAAGAATAATGAATCAATGTGGCAATTCTGACATTTATCATCTTGACTAAATATATATTCTTGATATCTGAAATTCATTTCTTTATAGTCAAAATAATGCAAATGCTGCCACTAACAATAGGAATATGGAGATCTGAAATACATTTCTAGACATCCAGAATGTTTATTCTAGATGTGAAGAATGGAATTTAGTTTAAAATAGTCATTTTGACAAGGATATTATTTCAGATATGAGGAATGCATTTTCAGTATAACTAATACATGTCAAAACGACTTGCCGTAGTCTGTTGTGATCACAATAACATTCCGTGTTTATTTCTTAAATGGTAGTTGATCAATGTATCTATTTAGGTGAAATCATCTGGCAGCAGGTGAAGATGAAGAATAAAAATGTTCTTAAAGCTAAGATCTGTTCATAATTTCATGGGTTCTCAGTTTATTCTGTCTTTCATGCACAATAAACACTATGTGTTTGTTTACAGCCGATAACATCCCAATGTTACCACACTAAATGGTTGTTATTAGTGGTTATCAGTTCCATAGAGTGGCTTCAGATTGTGCCAATAGGCTCAGTAGGTTGCTATCACACTGAATCCTAATCCTAACCCTAAAGTAATTCCTTTCCTCCTTAGATTAATTTATTATTCTAAGGGGGAAAGGAATTTCAGTAGTTCTTCACATACTGTAAAGATAAATAAATATAAAATGATCCACATGTTGCTCAAAATAACTAAACCAAAATTTAATCTCATACCCCGTCAATTGAGTTGTAGAATCTTCTTCCAATAAAATATTTAATTTTATTTTGAAATGTGTCTAACAGATTTACCTAGTGAATGATTTTTAGTTTGATTCTTTAATTTAATTTCAATAACTTTATTTTTTTATTTAACAAAAATCTTACTAAATCAGGAAATAAAACAATGTGACTGTAAGGAGAGTGGACACGGGGGACACTGAGTTTACTGAAGAAAACCTGTTCCCAACCAGCTTAACTCTGGGGAGAATGTTACCATGGTGACTGAAACAGAGGTTGAGGAAACTCTTTGCTAAACAGAAAACTCAGGAGTTTCCATATTTCAGGTTTAGAAAACTTTGAGCTTTTAGTAAACCTGCTTCATGAAACCGACCCCATGAGCTCAAATCAGTTTATTTATATGGAAGCAATTCCCCAACAAGTCAACCAGATAACACAGTCAGATTGGTTTAAAGATTTCTGCAGCTAAAAACGAGCTGATTGCATTGACTTGAAAGCAATCCCTTATACCAAGCATGCTTGCAGCGAGAGTGGGGAGGAAAAACTCCCTTTTAACAAGAAGAAACCTCCAGCAGAACCAGGCTCAGTGTGAGCGGCCGTCTGCTCAGGCCGACTGGGGTTCAAGGAGACAGAAGCAGACATACAGAAAGAAGCTCCACAGGAGCTAGAAACACATAGCAAGGCAGACAAGCTCAGAGCTAGCTTCCATGTCAGAGGAACAAAGAAAGCATAAACAGTTAGCCATAGTATGTGCTTTTCTAAAACCAGTTTCCAATGATGGGCAGCGCCCTGCTGCAGCCGCTGCAGGTCCACAGCCCACCTCTGTTATCTATGTTTTACATAAGCATTTTGAAGTATCCCACTTTGGGGATGAATTTGTGTTAAAAAGAAACCAGATAAAAGTGCGGGTTTTAGTCGTATTGTAGATAGAGATAGTCGGAAAAGTATTAAAAATTTAAAAGAATCAAACTATAAGGAGCCCTCTTGCTGCTTCAGGACTCGCTCTGCTTCCTGCAGCTGTTCGCTGTGGTGGTGCAGTTTTTAAATAAGCACTTTGAAGTATCCCACTCTCTGTATTGCCTGAATTCTGGGTCCTACCTTCTGAGCTAATGACACTAGCAGCTCTGCTAAAGAGAAATTGAGTAAATAAAAATCTACATTCATAATTAATATTAGAAAGGATATGATAGGAAATTTATTTTTCCGACAACATGAGCCCAGTAAAAAAAATGTCCAGTCCACCCCTCCCCCTTTGTCACATGATATCAGCCATTTGTTTTTATGACTCTTTGTCTTGGTAAAGCTCCTCTCTAGCTGGGTTTTAGATGAATGTAGGTTTGTAATACATCTGTGAATAATTAACCATTTTAAACTGAATTAAATCACACTGTTTTTAACTTCACCTATTATAGTTTATTATATCTGCTGCTATTTTGAACGGACATTATTGAATGTGTTGACATTTGGCCTACCCTGGACACTCATTTAAACGGAGTATTAGCACCCCGTTCCCCATCTTTCCAAATTCTTAATTTAATCTACCTCATGTTTATTTTCTAATAGTGTGTAGTGTTTGCATAAATGTTAGATTTCCTATAATCCTCGTTTGTTACAAATAAAGACATCATTTGTTTAACCTCTAGTAGTTTGTGTTTATTGTGCAGCGAATGATTTTTCACTCAGGTCAAAGTCACTCTCCTTTTGGTAACATTTGAATAGAGACACTTTTCTTTGGTTGGTTATTAATGACTATGCTAATAGCCATTGCCTAATTTACTAAATTGGTGGAAATAACTTAATTTTAAACAGTTGGTCAAGAAGCCCACCTGGAGTGTGAGAGGCCAAGAATCCTGGTTAGCAGGCAGATTAAAGTTATTTATAACATTAGAAACCCAAATATTTGTCATATTAAAAACTTTCAGGAAAAGCTTTCATGTTTAATGAACAAAAATAGGACCTGAAAACAGCAAGATTTTACAGACAAATGCACACAAAACAGAAATGATCAGAAAACTGCAAAACCGTAGATCATGAAAAAGATTGCTTCAATTAATATTTACTATTATATGTCATAAAGTTTAAAACAACACCACAAAATGCACATATTGTCTTCATATCGTGCAGATTTTTTATGATATTGCAACCGTCAGCATAGCAGCAAACAGGTTATGAGCTATTACTGTACTTCTTAATGATAAAAAGTAGATTTTCATCTTGGATAAAGCAAACATGTTTTAATATTTCAGGTTATAATTCTTTCTTCTCCTTTTTGAAGATTTTCCCATCAGACTGCTCTCTCCACTTTAGGGTGACTCCACTCACTCCGTTCTTCTGCAGTTTGCTCCGGAGCTGCAGGACAACATTGGAATACAGACAAATATAGACTTTTGAATATTAATATCAAAGTTAAATTTGGATTTCTGATAAAAACTGTCATAATTTCAAACTTGCCTCTCTCAGGATATTTCCTCTTAGAACAGGGTCATTCAGATCCACTGAGTCGTCTACATGCAGTCTGAGTCTCACCACCTGTTTTATGACTGATTTAAAATATGGGGTTTTACTTTTTGCTATCAGGTTTTTACACATTTAAATAAATAACACATTGCAATGTAATTAAGTTTCAAAAAAATAATTCTGAGTAGGACTGTTCCAATCCTATCTGATATCCTGAATATGTTAGGTCTTTGTGTTTTTGCTTCCTTACAGGATGGACAGGCAGGCTGACTGTTCCTGTAAGGAGTCCAGAGGAGACCAGAGCAACAAGCTGCCAGTTGTTTCTGCTCTCTCAGTGGTAAAACAGGAAAAGCTCTGATGGTGAACTAAGCTCCCAGAGTCGCCTCTAAAGCCTCTCTGTTGGGAGCTGGAGAAGTTCCACCTTTCTCCAGCAGAGTCCGCCATGGATCCTCCTGAGCTGAGCCTTCCGACACACGCAGGCGCATCTCATCATCAGAGGATCCACAGTATATAACCTGCCTTCAGACCTTGCCTCGGCGCAGTGTTAAATCCAGTTTGGTTGCTTTACCTGAGCCAAGCATCTTCTAAGAGAACCTTTGTTGCTCCTGAGTCCTGATGGGATTCTAATCCTTTTTGTCTCTGCTTTCCAGGAATCCTGTTTTTCTCTTGTGAGCTCTGGGCGAGCTTAACCTGCCGACACCTGCCCTCTGAGCCAAACCTGAAGACTCTTCTCTGGATTCCCATGCAGCTCTGGATTAGAGCTGGACACCCAAAGCCAAGGTCTGCCCTCCACGTTAGAAGTAAGGCGCTGAAGCAGTTATTGGACTCTGCAGAACTAAACAGTCTCTGGACCCAACAGTTCCTCCTCTCAAAGGCCAAACCCAGACATCTCAAGGTACAAACCTGAAACTCTCAAACTCATCTGCTTCCAAGCTAACTGAACTGTCATCCCCACAGACTCCAGTGAGCCAGCCCCCAGGCCCGAACCAGTACCTGTGTTTTATTCCATGTGCTTGTGAACAATAAACTTGTTAAACTTTTCATCTGTTTCCGTGGTGTTCTGCATTCTGGGCTTTTCTGGAGTGGGCTGAGGCAAGGTTTGCCTCAGACGAAAGCCTCAGTTGTCGTTACACAGATTTTGTTTCTGAATTCTCTCAAGTATTTAACCAAGAAACTGATCAAACCATTGACTCTCGTGCTCTTTTGAACCTAAGACAGGGGAATTCTTTGGTAGCGGATTTCTCCATTAACTTCCGGGTCAAAAGCTGCAGCTTCCGGATGGAATCAAAGTGCTCTAAAAAGCGCTTATTTCATGGCTTTGAACGAAAGCATCAAAGATGAACTAGCAACCCTCGACAAACCTGCAACACTTGAAGAATTAATCCGCCTGACAATTAAGCTGGATAACAGGATCCGGAGCTAGAAACAGCTCCAAATCTAGGAATCAGGGTTATTTTGCCTCTGCCCCTGCTTCTAATAATGTGACTGTTTTTTCTTACACAGAACATTTTTTTCCAAGTCGAGTATCCTAAAACCCAGTCTCTCCCTCTGCCTGTTCAGGCCTCTCATACTGGAGAGACGGAAACCGAACCCATGCAGGTTGGACATACTAGGCTGACTCCTGAGGAAAGACAAAGACGTTTTTTGAGCAAACTGTGTATCTACTGTGGTGAGAGTGGTCACTTCATCGCCTTCATGCCCACACAGCTTCAAATCGAAAGCCGGGGCCCGGAAATCCAGAGGTTCTGAGGAGTCTGACGAGCCATGTAAACTCTGAAAAATCTCCTCGTCTGATGCTCCCAGCCACTTTACTTTTCTCTGATCAGAACCTCACCTTGTCTGCTTTCATCGATTCAGGCTGTGAACGGAATTTAATTGACTCCAATCTTGTCCAGCAGCTTCAAATAGAAACAGTACCACTAACCCAGCCTCTATGTGTCTCCGCTATTGATGGAAAGAGACTCCACCAGGTCACCCATCAAAACATAACCTCTCGAGCTACTTAATCTCAGGTAATCATCGAGAAACCTTTTTTTCCCTCTGCATGTTCCCCTCTGGTGCTTGGATTTGAATGGCTGGAACGACATAACCCCCATATAAACTGGACTGATCGTCATGTGGAATCTTGGTCTACCTCATGTCATGAAACATGCCTTGGTTAGAGCTGCTCAGCTGTGAGGTCTCTCCTAGAGGTAGGGGGAGATGGACCTCTCCTGACCACTTACTTCTGTCCCTTCCGAGTAACATGATTTGGCTCCTGCACTTCACCAGTAAAGGTCAGTAGAGTGCGTACATCCTTCCCACCACACACACACTGAACCATATGAGCTGGCTGCAGGATTTAGCTATTACCAGGAGCGCCTCTACCCAGCAGTAGACTTTATAATATCTCCAAACCTGAGCGAGAAACTATGGAGAAATATATCAATGAGTCATTTGCTGCTGGAATAATTCGTCCATCTTCTTCTCCGTTGGGTGCAGGGTTCTTTTTGCGTACGGCAAGAAGGATGGTTCACTAAGACCCTGTATCGACTACTGAGGCCTGAACCAAATAACAATTAAAAATAAGTACCCTCTCCCATTACTCACTTCAGCTTTTGAACCTGTACAAGGGGCTACTGTATTCACCAAGCTGGATTTAAGGAACGCTTATGTCACCTTCTCAGGATTCGAGATGGAGACGAGTGGAAGACAGCCTTTAAAACTCCCTTGGGCCAGCTTTCTGAATATTTGGTCATGCCTTTTTTGGTCTAACTAATGCCCTTGCATGTTTTTGCAAACCTTAGGTAAATGAGCCTTCTCAGAGACTTTTTGGAATGTGATTTTGTGTTCGTCTCACATCAGTGGTGTCAAAAGTACCCACATTTGTTACTTAAGTAGAAGTATAGATACTGTAGTATAAAAATCACTCTGGTAAAAGTTGAAGTATCAACTTGACCCTTTTACTCAAGTAAAAGAGTGTGAAAAAGTATGTGCTCCAAAGACTTACTTTAAAGTATAAAAAGTATAAAGTAACCTTTAAGAAAAACGCCAGATGCCACTATATGAATTGAAAGCTCAATTTTTCAACTATTTCAAAAAAATCTTTGAGATAGGGCCAGGGATGAGGGAGGTCTTGTTGGTCTCCCGATCTCGCTATCTAGATACGCTCTCGCCTGTGTCCGACCTTTCAGACATTTAGACATGTTTTTCTAAATCCGACATTATAGCATGGCATAGCGGTTCACGTTTGCAGTTTGAAGAACACCTGCTTGCTTCTGATGATTTCCTTTTAGCTAACCAATGAGTGTTTGCATTATATGACTCATCCATGGCATGAAATATATATTTATAAAACATTAAACCAGGGGTAACTAATAAAAAATCCAATCAGGACTGAATAAAGAAAATCAACCAGTAAATGTCAGGAGACATTTTAATGATCTGTTACTTTAAACAGAATTTAACACTGAAATAAAATGAGGTATTTATGCATTGCATATTTATGCATTGAATAAAACAAAAAAGATAAAAAAAATAAAATAGAAATTGCCAAATAGTGCATCCCGTGCTATCTGAGAGGAGTTGACACTTGTATGACTGTATTCACACCTGTATATCCATCAGTAGTTAAAGGACAAATGTCAGCAAATGCAAATTCTGCCTGTAAAACAATGACAGCGCAATTGTCGCTGTACGATCTGAAGCCTCATTTGGAGCTTTTAAATAGGCTTTTGAAAAACTTTGATAATTTGCTGCTATAATATAGATTTTTTAGAATAAAAAGCTAGCAGATGGTAGCATAATCAAAAATAAGCAGAAATAGAGTTATAGAGCATTCAGTATTATAAGAAAGCCTACACTGTTTCTGAATAAATACATTATTGTATGAGTTGAGTTCTGTTCCGTTTATGTCTCTTTCCCTGTAAGTCTGAAATGTCCCATGCTCTTGAATGCACCACATAGCTGCTCTGTTGGCTACGGCTAATGCATCCACACTGGTCTGTGTTGGATGCGCGTTTGATTTTCAGCTGAAGACAAAACTTTGCAGTTTTAAAACCCACGGGTTGGCTAATCACTGCTTATTGTTGTGTGTGAATAACAAGAGACTACAACAAATAAATCAGCAGCCGTACCATGGTTAAAATCTTTGGATTTAATGTTGTTCATAACATGCTCGCAGTCCGGCTAATCCGCTGACCTGTGCTTTCTTTAAACCGCAGCCAAAAAGTAACGAAAAGTAACGTTTGTTTTAAAAATGTAAGGAATAGAAAGTAAAGATACTAGTGTGAAAATGTAAATGAGTAGAAGTCAAAAGTAGATAGAAAAATAAGTAATGAGTAAAGTATAGATACCTAAAAGTGTACTATACAGTAACGAAGTATTTGTACTTCTGCTACTTGACACCTCTGGTCTACATTGATGACATACTATTTATATTCTAAGAATTTTCGAGCATAAGAAACATGTCCTACTGGTGTTACAAAGACATTGGAGAACAAACTTTTGTCAAAGCTCTAAAATGCGAAGTTTCATCAGTCTTCAGTCACCTTTTGGGGTTTGTGCTCGAGGGCGGGCAGGTAAGCCTTCTGAAGATAAAATAAAGGCAGTTTTGGAGTGGCCGGTACCTGAAACAAGACAGCTGCAGAGACATTCCTGGGTTTCGCTAACTTCTATCGAAGATTTATCAGGAATTACAGTCAAATGTAGACAAAGCTCTTTTCCACTAACTTCTTCTAACTTCAGTCAAAAGAACCTTCTAATGAACCCCCAGGCACAAGCTGCATTTGATAAACTTAAGACTTTGTTTTCCAGAGCTCCTGTGTTAATCCAGCCCGATCCTGCAAAGCAATTCATCCTCGAAGTAGACGCTTCCGACTCTGGTGTGGGGGCTGTCTTATCTCAAAGACTCGACACGGATCAAAGAGTTCACCCGTGTGCCTTTTTCTCTCTTAGACTTTCTCCCGCAGAGCAAAACTACGACGTTGGAGACCGTGAACTCTTGGCCATCAAGCTGGCATTGGAGGAATGGAGACACTGGCTAGAGGGAGCTGAGCATCCGGTTCTTGTTTGGACTGATCACAAGAACCTAGCTTACATCCAGTCTGCTAAACAAGCCAATCCTCGTCAGTCAAGGTGGTCCCTATTTTTCTCTCGCTTCAACCTCATTATCTCTTACAGACCCGGATCCAAGAACGTCAAACCCGATTCTCTCTCTCGTCTTTATTCCGTT
>JAGKQL010001942.1:14085-27837 GCA_018398635.1 Cyprinodon brontotheroides | reverse complement strand
GTATATGAGAGCTTTCTTAATAGTGTATATGGAGAGCGTTCTAATAGTGTATAGTGAGAGCTGCTCTAATAGTGTATATGAGAGCTTTCTAATAGTGTATATGAGAGCCGCTTCTAATAGTGTATATGAGAAATGCTTCTAATAGTATATGAGAGCTTTTTAATAGTGTATATGAAAGCTTTCTAGTAGTGTGTATGAAAGGCAAAGCTTTTTCACCATGTTTATATGAACAGTCTCACTACTTGTATGAGAGCTTTTGAGTAGATTATATAAGAGGTAAATGTTTTCACTAGTTTATGTGAGAGCTTTTTACTAGTGTTTGTGTGAGGTTTCAGTATTATATGGATGAGTGTAATTTAATATGTGTATATGCAAGTTACTCCTGGATTTTATGTCCCTGGGCATGCTCAGGGTCGGGAGTCGACGACACTGTGGGCCTCTAGCCGAAACAGTTCCTGTCTTCTTGCTCATTTAGAATCTTCTCTCGAAAGCAGATCGGCTTGAGAGGCATGTCCGGGATATCGTTCAAATTTAAACGTTTTAATATAGCATTAGCCGTTACAGCAAATGCCCAGTGCTTGTGAAGAAACGTGCCTGCAGTTTTATTTGTATATTTTGTAAACTTCATTTTCAGCCATCAGTCAATATTCCCCGCCAAATCGAACGGAAATGGGGCCTGCTTACATTAGAAGTTTGTAGTCTTTTCGCTTCACTCTGTGTACCCGGGACGCGCCGAGGGTGCTAACGCCTTCTGGTGCCATTAAACACTTTAAAAACTCTTGAAAATGGAATACTAAAGGTGGATTCTTGATTCTCGACGCCGGAGTACACAGAGTGAAGTTTAAAAGACTACAACTGTGTAAACAGGCCCCATTTCCTTTTCCGGCTGGCAGGGGAATATTGACTATTCCAACAGAACTCAATGGGATTTACAAAATGCTAAATAAAACACTACAGGAACGCTTTTTCTTACTTAACTTTTTTTGGAACGCCATTGAACAGCTACTGACGACCCGGTGAGTAGTAAGCATATTTTAAAAAGAACGCTTAAGGTTGTTTTAAGGACATTATCGACATGCTCTCTATGGAAGCCATTCTAAAGCAGCCAGGGGTGGATTCTAAATGAGCCAAAAAAGCAGAGACAGGACCAATTGTCAAAATTTTGGTGTCGATCATTCGATTTCATCCTGGACACTACAGAAAATGGGCTTAAAGTGTTAAAGTGAACTTCTCTTTAAGCGTTGACTGCTACTACTCTCGACGCTAGAGTGTTTTGCTAGTTTTGGGTAGCTGCTAAGTTTTGCTGGAGTCAAACTGAGTTTCTTGTCAACCTGAGTCTTAATCCTGTTGTTTTTGTCTTTGCCTCTCGGCAGGAAGTCATCCTGCAAACTGTATGTTTTGGACCTTCTCCCCCTGGAAGGATCGTCTGAGTTTCAAGCTGAGCTGGGCATTCAAACTGTAGGTTTGGATCTACTTTTCCCCAAAGAATTGTTTGAGCTTCACACTGAGCAGGGGATTCATCTCCACAAGATCCGTTCAAGTACCAAAGGAAATCTGATTGGCAGTCAGCTCCTCCATTCCTCAAGGAAACAACTTAACCTGGGTAAACCCTGTCCGCCCTCCAACGAGAAAACCAATTTCTGGAACAACCTGCACTGACTGGATTCAAAGAAAGACACCTTTTCTGGAAACCTGAGTCCTATTGCCTTTACTCCCTTTTGCAAATCGAAGCTCAAATTTCCCACTGAGCCTGAACTAACCACAGGAACTTCCCCCTTCTCTTTTCAGTCCCGGATCGCCAGTGTTCAGAGCAGCACTGGACCCATCCCTACCAGCTCTCAATAAACCTGTTAAACCTTCCCCTGGTCTCTCTGATTGGTTTTCTGCATGTGGGTCAGATCTTAGAATAAAATCACGACAATGGGTTTCTTTATAATTAAGATTGATTGTGTTAGAAATAGGATAATTCACTGTTGGTGTATATGCAGATAAGGCATATGAGATCTAAAGTTATAATTTTTTTGAGTTTCTAATAGTGTTGCGCCGATACCATTTTTTGGCCCCGATACCGATACCCGATACCTGGCTATGCAGTATCGGCCGATACCGATACCATAATAATGTAAAATAATTGCCATCATGGCTTTGTCAAGCTGCTGCCTACCTTTGTGAAGCAGGAAAAAATCTAATACAAAGTGAATCCAGTAGAACTTTTTATTGCCTACCTGGAATGGGTGACAATAGTTGAATAAACTTATGGCTCTCAAAATGGTATCGGTGTCCTATTTGTTGGTACTCGCCGATACCGATACCACCATTTTAGGGCAGTATCGGGGCCCCGTCCGATACTGGTATCGGTGCAACACTAGTTTTTAAGCATGGTGAAGGGGTGTGGCCAGGCCTCGAAGTTGATGTACCAAGATTTTCAAAACGCAGTAACTTTTACATTGAAAACACCAGACTTGGTGTCATTTCAGTTAAACCGATCTTCCTCGGTGCATTTCTGTCTGAGCTGGTTGCTCCACACACGGGACTCTGTACCTGTCCTACCAGGTGTGTTTCTGTCTGATTGGTTGCTCAACACATGGGACCCAGAACCTGCCTTCACGCTCTGATGGATCCCTGGAACTCGGATCTGTCCGTTCCTGTGTGGATCGGAACCCCTGACCGGACTGCGGACTCCTGTATTCCAGCACTACTTCAAGTCTGATCTGAATCCCTGTCCTGAAGTCCTGCTCTTTTCACTGGGGATGCTGCATCCGGACACTTGCGCTCAGAGCCGTTTCTCATTGGCAGTGCATCAGCTGATTCTGCCTATTATTGAGAGGATGGACTAAACTGTTTCACCAGAGTATCAGTGATTGGGCGGTGCCAAGCCCCCTCCTGCAGTCGCTGCAGGTCCGCAGATCCTGAGCAGCCTGAGTCAGTTCTGTTTCTGTCCGTTTGTTTTAATAAACGTTTTTAACTTTCCTACTCAATGTCTCATCTGACTGGTATTATTTTATGACATAATACCACTTTTGACCATGAACTGTTTTTGGCTGCGCTGCTTCTCCCTCTTTCGAATATATATTTAGATAGTAACTTGGAAAGTATTTTAATTTTCTCTGCAATTTCTAATTTTGCAAGTATATTTCTGCAAGGACCAAATTCTATCTGGAAGGATAAATTAAAGCATATTTATTCATAAAGTGACATTTCTCATAAATCCTTTGAACAAAGAATTGGATACATTTCAAAGGTACTGGATATAATGGAATTAATATGTTTTCTCCTCTATAATAGGCATAATAAAAACATTTTCATAAGGACATATTGTTGATGTTGACATTGAAGACACCTTATTTCTTTTAGCACAATCCAGTGCAAAGACAATTCAGAGTACTTTGTGCAGGTAATGCCTTTTAACTGTAGTTTAAACCTTCCTGACCAAAGTTTCGGATGTCCGCTGTTCATCTAGTGGCGAAGGTCTGGAACTTATTGGCTTGCTGGGAAGAAACAAGGAGGCGGCGGTGCATGAGAGCCAATTCAAAAGGCTTTACATTAATTAAACCATAACAAAAAGAATGATCAGTAATAGAATATAAACTATTCAGGATAAAAACATAAAAACAACTGACAGTAAAGCAAATAGAACTGTTGGACCACACACTTAAACTACTGGTTCTTCAGTTCAGGTTTAACTTAAGTTTAACTGTGTTATAACTTTGCAGAAACAAGAATAGCTGCTCAAGCTAAGGCTGCCAACCACCGGGTGGTCAAAGAGTTTGGCTTTCTACCAAAGAGCTGCCCCTTAAGGTCAACAGCAAGTAGTTGTCTCCCTGCATTATTGGGTCATTTTCTATTGCCAAGTTATGGATGGGGACCAAGTCTAGATGGTCCAACGTCTCTTGAGGTCTAGACCAAAGGGGGGCTCCAGTATTTGGTTGACTGGGAGGGTTAGAGACCTGAAGAGAGGTCCTGGTTCCCAGGCTGTTTTATTTTAGACAAGGACCTTGTCTAAAATAAATGTATGTTATGTTTAAAAGACCTTCTACACTACCTAATTGAAAACAGAAAGGAATGTTAGGACTTTGTTGCATTGACAGAAACAGAAGTATTAAAGCAGAATCTGGAAGTGCATGAAGAAATGATGAGGTTGAGAAAGCCAGTTAGTTGCAGAAGTTGTGCAATATGTTACAGTCTAAGAGAAATGTATCCAAAGCAGTTGGCTTTACACCAAGGCAAAGAGTCTCAAGTAAAACTGTCACATCAACTTTCTAATTTGCACCCTTTCCTGCAAAATTACATCATAAAAGTTGGAGATTGCAGATTGTTAGGCTAATTCTGCAACGAAATTATCATCAGTATGGTCATTGTGGAAGAAACCAGCTCATTGCAAAAGTCAGACAATGCTTCTAGATACCAATATTGAACAGAGCTGCCCCCTCCAATAATAAAGGAAGTTACATGCCAAGCCTGCAGTCCAAAAAATGTTCAATATATTGGAGGAACGTGTCATTTCAGACAAGTGGACTATTTTGGAATGTTTGGTGTTAAAAGCGCACACAGCATAGTGAAACGCTATGGTGTTCAGAAGAGGTCAAGTTGCTACTTTGCAATCAGGCAATGGAACTAGTTTTGGTGCAGAAATACAACCCTGGCATAGTTGTATCATTCCTAAATCAGAGAAGATTTGATGAAAAAGATTATCACATGGACTTTTAACACCCCTACTACCTCCCATCAAGGTGGAATATGGGAAAGACACATTTCTACAATCAGGAAGGTGTTGAACTCTTTCTTGAAACAGTAGACATTGGAGGATGATGACCGTTTTTTGACTGCTGCATCAGATGATCCAAAGGACCTGGATGTTTTGACCCATCTCATCTTCTGTTATCAAGGAAACAGCCAATTCTTTCTTCAGGCTTGTTTGATATGGGAGATGTATTCCTATGTCAAAGATAGCGATAAGCATTATACATGGCTGACTTGTTTTGTTCAAGATGGACACAAGAATATCTTCCATTACAACAAGAGCGACAGAGACAGTAGACTCCAAGGAGGAAATTTGTGCATGGAGATCTTGTGCTCATGGTTTCCTGTTCTGCCCAAAGAAAGGCTTGGTTGACTGGAAGTATTCAGAAGCGTTTCTCAGACATAAAGGAGTTTTACAACAAGTTCAAGTTAAAACAAAGTCTAGTCTGTTGGATAGACCTATAATTAAACCTTGTTTGCGACAGGAGGCAAAATGAGTCAGGGTAGGACTGTAAATTGAATGGAGTGCCAAGTCCTGATTGTTTTTCAAAGTTCAGATAAATAATATTGCTATATTTCCTTGATTAAAATCTACAGAAAGTTCCAGTTCCTCTTCAAACCCAAAAAAAGCACCTGAGCTGTTTGTGCCTTTAAGGCGCTACATCTCTCTCAACTGAGAGGATATAGCGATGTTTGTAAACCCAACATGGTAAAGCTATGTACCAGAGTTTGTTTACTTGCAGTCTTCTCTCAAAATGAATTTTGTTTATTAAAACACTTTGGATGGCCTTAATTAGCCAGTGAGGCCAACACTGGGGGTGTAGAGAACTGAGATTGGACAAAGAAATTCACAAAAAAGAAAAAGGGAACCTCTTTCCGGACGACCTGATGATGAAATTCAACTGATTTTATGAGAAACTAAAGTATTAAGTATTACCAGGACCAGACTATAATTTATTCCATGTACATCATGCAGGTAAAAAGGAAGCTGCAAAGTATTCTCTGTTCTGTAAAGGTTCCCTGGAGACAATACAAGTTAGCAAGGCGACCTTCATTAAAGTGCTAGTGTTACGGGTCCAGTCTCAGGGGGCAGATCCACAGCAGAAGAATTTTGCCTGAAGAAAGAAATAATTAGACTAGAAGCTGTGTGTTCTGGTTTAATGCAGCCTCACTTCATAACTTATTTATGTCATGATTGGTTACTGAGTAAACCCAATATGCAGAACACAAACGGAGGCTGATGAAAAGTTTAACAAGGTTTATTGTAACACAAGCACATGAATATTGCAACTGGAACTGGTTCAGGCCTGGGGGCAGGTTGAATACCTTGAAGGAGTCCATGTTTCTCTTTGAGAGAGGTTACTGTTGGATCCAGAGACCGTTTGTTCAGCAGAGTCCAATAACTGCTTCAGCGTCTTACTTCTGACTTTGAGGGCAGACCTGATTTGGGTTTCCAGCTCTTAATCCAAGAGCTGCAGGGGGAATCCAGAGAAGAGTCTTCAGGTTTGGCTCCCACGAGGGCAGGCTCGGCAGGGGATTAAGCTCATCCAGAGCTTCAAGGAAGAGACAGGGATTCCTGTGAGGCAAAAACAAGAGGAAGAGTTAGAATCTTATCTCAAGTAGAGATAGCAAAGATTCTTAGGTTTACTAGGCTCAGGTTGCTAACCAAACTAGATCAACACTGCGGCGTTTGAGGCAAGGGGTCTGAGAAGGCTTGGGGTTACATATAGTGGTGGATCCTCTGATGATGAGATGAGTAGACCCACCAGGTGTGTTGGAGGCTCAGCTCAGGAGGACCCACGGCGCACTCTGCTTTCGAGGAAGGTGGTACAACTCCAGATCCCCGGCCTCGAGGCCCCGACTTTACACAAATGTGTATTCCAAGAAACACATTTTTTATTCACCTTCTCTTAAATACACATGTAACTTTCCGAATCATAACAATCTTTTTTTTTTTTTTTTTACCACTCAAGTATATAAAGTAAATTAATATTAATATTAATTTAATTATTATTATAATTAAAAATGCACTTTTATTATTAATTAATTGCATTTTTGCATTTTCCCACACTATAGAAGACAAAAAGGAAAAAAAAAAATCCAAAGATAGTTCAATATAATCCCCTCATTTTGGATACAAGAACCATTTAACCTAAAGGGGTGCTAGAATGATTCTAGAGACGTCCTCTTTTTCCTGGACATGTCCTACTTTTCATACCTAAAAAACTGTTTGGGGGGAATTTCAAAATTGTCCAGGATTTAGGTCGACTACAGTGAAGAAGGGAGTCGAAACACACAGGGCGCTCGAACCGAGCCATTAGCTCCGGGGCTTGTCTGGGAACCCTACCGGGCGGGAGCAGGGCGTCAGCATGAAACAGAGCGACTGAACCCGACCTGGTGACGATAGCCTGGACAATGGCAGCCCTAGGTGTGGGGAAGCCCCGTCCCGGCTGGCTCCCTAGCTGCTGGGTCGTCCAGTCAGTCAGTGACCCAGCAGTTGACTTCAACTCGGTTCTTCATTTGGATTCGCCCGTTTTATGGTGGAAGTTTAGAATCGTGAGATTTGCAGAGAAAGGAGGTGTCTGTACATCCATTTCACCCACTAAACTATCGTTATTCATCTATGACAATGTAAATTTAGTTTGGCATTCCAAGACCCCTTTAAAATAACGTCTATACCTACTGCTACCAAAACAATGATGGAGCATCACCATTACACATCCTCGTGTCAGCCCCTTAAGGCATGATCTGCTGTCATGTTTTTTTTTTAAACCACTCAAAATCTGGCAATAGAGCAGCAAATTAATATACAGTCCAGTTACATGTGATTTTGTATGCATTTTGCCCAATACTACCTAAATGGACAGTAGAAATTCTGAGACAAGACGCAGTGTGTTTTGGTTTGATGCAGCCACACTGCATAGGGTGCGTTCGATTTCAGAGGCTGCATCATCCAAGGATCTGGTCTACCTGGACTGGTTCCTTTGAGGTCTATGAAAATAAGGGGGCTGAAAGTTTTGGCTATGATGCAAACAGGTCCACCCATATGCTTTGTCGCCCAGCCGTTGACACACAAAGCAGGCAAAGAATGAATATCGAACTTCTTAATGCAGAGATTTTATTTCCAGCTTTAATTGTCATTAGACTGTCACAAGTACCCATCCTCTTGGGAAGTAATGAGCTGCCATTGTGCTGTGCAGTGTGGAGCAGTGTGGGGTTAAGGGTATATGTTCAAGGACCCATAGTGGCAGTCTGTGGGAGTGGGGCTTGAACTCAGAACCTCTGGATTTCAAGCGCAATGCCCTACCCACTAGGCATCCACTCCCCTACAAAAATAGATTCTAAAATATTGGCATCTGAGCTTAAATGTCAGCCAAACCCATTTACATAGGGACAGATATAACCAAATACCAAATAATATCTTTGTCATACTCCCAGTCCCGGGTGCAGGCCAGTTTTTTCCTTTTTTTTCTCTCTGCAGGGCTGGACAGGCAGGTGCTCTTTATCAAGCTGATTCCCACTTTTTTTAAGGAGCTGGAACCAGGAGGAGGGCGTCAGTTTGTTAATGCTCCAGCGTTGGTACAACTGATCCTGAACCAAGCCTAGCTTCTTAGCTTAGCCTGAACCTAACCCTGTACTCTCTGCTCCTTCTTCTAGAACCCAGGATCCCAAGCCTTGAAACCACTTCAGAGACCTTTTCGCTTCGGACCCCTGTTAGAGGCATCTTCAGTCTGCCTCTAAGAACCAGTGAGGCTTCGGACCTCAGAACCATTAAAGCCCTCCCATCTGATCTCACCCACCGGACCTGCACCATTCGCCAGGACCACTGGTCACCATCCTCCCATGACAGATGCCAAGAAGCCCTCTCTGTGAGTCTCACACATCCCTCACTCTTCAACCAACTGTTGCTCACCTGTCATCAAACCTCTTCCAGCAGTATCTGGTGGAAGAGGTTAAAAAAAAAAATAAAAAAAAATAAAAAATAATAAAAAAAAAAAACAAAAAATAAAATTAAAAAAAAAAAAACCTCTTCCAGCAGTATCCTGACAACCCCTGCCTGACTTCACTCTGGTACAACCACAAATCTTCAATAAAACCCTTAACTGATCCTTGCCTCTGTGATTGTTCCTATTCAGAGTCTGAAAACCAAAACATGACAATCCTCCACATATCTGACTCAACAACCATTCAAAACAGCTATTTTCATTCATTTCAGACTGAACTATTCACATACTTGGATTATATTAAACTGCAATTGCAATATTCAACCACTCTTTGGTGCCATTTCCCTTTTCCTCTTAGCACGGAGGCAGCCGGCTTGTTTGGAATCACACAATGAATCATGGAATACCCAAGGTAAAAACAAGGCTGCATCTGTCGGTGGCATAACGAGGATTCCGAACATGCTACTTCGCCATTCTATGACGAAATTGGCTGACGAATCTGGCCTTTAGAGGATAAAGACACTGAATTCAAACTCTGCAAGAGTATGACTGTAATCTGAAAAAGTGCCGACAACAAGTTTCCCTCCATCTGAGGCAGCGGGTCCTCCTGCTCAACACACTTTCCCCCTGTGGCGCACTCCACAATGACATTAGGATCAAGATAATAAATAAATAACCGCAAGAACTATCTTTTCCTTTCAACTCAAGTGCTACTAAAAGTGCAAATAACAATTTTCAACAGGAAAAAAAAACAAATGTGACTGCATATTTTGTGTGCCTCACACTAGGGGAGTTTCAGTTTCACAATTCTCTAGTTTAAAACAGGTTTTCCAGCTTTCATCCTTGTGGTAAAGTTTTGTTGTAAACACGCATGCAAATTTGAAAGTGGAGAATGATAACGAACTAATTTCACTACAAGTAGGGCTAGGGAAGCTGTGTGATTGTGTGGTAGACACTACAAATGGATTTGAGGTTTAAAAAACCTGCAGGGTGTGTGAACAGATAAGAAAAAAAGGCCTTCTGTTGATCTGTAGAGAGGAGAGAAGTATGTAAAAAAATATATATACCTTGCCTTCTGCAGACATGTTTATGTGATAAAGGTTGGGTAAGGGAAAAGTTAACCTGGCCAATGGCATGGTGTCATTACCTGTTTGTGATTGAATGTGAGGGGGTTAAAAGTGATTTGGAGCTGTAGTGATTAAAGCACTATGAAACACCACTGTTTGGTGGGAAACACAAAACAATAGTTTGCCATTTAAACCATTAGCAGACAATGGCGGGCTGACAGGTTCAATGGGAATATTCAGCTGCTTTGCCAATTCAGCATCAATAAAACTGTCTTCTGCCCCAGAGTCTCAGGCATGGTCAGGATGATCAAACACTTAGCTTATTTCGGAGGAAAACTGTGCAAAGGGGAGGGATGTTAGAAGGTTGGCGGAAGTGAAAGCGCCCATGCAAGAGCCTGATCCCGCAGCAAGCCCATGACATAATATTTTCTTGAAAGGTCAGATGCAAAGATTGCTGGCTGAAGACCATTTGGCATTGTAGCAGGGAGCCTCGGCATTTGGAGAGCTCACCGGAGAAAGGAGGTGAATCCGGGACATATGCTCCGCTGTGGTTCACAGAGGGCACTGCGGCTTGGGGAAAATCCGAAGGAGAAGCCGGTTGTGGCAGAGGAACCTCGGATGCTGGAGCCAGGGGAACTAGAGGCGGTTGTGGAGCTGCAACAGAGGTAAGCAAAGATGTAAGATGTGCTAAGAGGAGTGATCATGGTGATCTGTAAGATCAGTGCTGTGTCTGTCTCCCTGCCAGCTCCCAGATCAGCTTCTCTGATTGGTTGATGTAGCACGTCGAGCAGCAAAAGTTTAATTTTTCCAACATCAGATGTTCAGAAGCTAACAATGCACTGCTTCAGCTGCTGAGACCCGCTGCAGGATGTTGTGCTGTGGATTGATCCACGTCAACCATTGACTTTGCATGTAAACTAGCTGCTCCTGCTGCCTTTGCTGCTTCAGATGTAAATGTAGCATAATAGCTGAAGGAGCAATAGCGGGGTCCATTGCTGTTTTCCAAAGAAGTCTTTAGAAGCCGGCGACCCATGGCTGGTCCTGCCTGCGAGGAGCCGCAGAAGAGCTGCAACGACTACCGGCTAAACACCGTGGCTAAAGGGAGACGCAGGCTACCGTCAGTTATACAATTAATCCCCTTAATAAGTTACCTCTTATTGTCGCACCTGATTAAGTCAAATCTCTATGAGAGCTACTGTTGCACAAATGGACTGGACAAAAGACCAGAGCCTGCAAAAAACTGAGCCGAAGTGAAAGCTTTCTATTCCGACCTAAAATACAAGCTTTACAAGAAGCATAATGTAATTTATTAGTTGCTCATTCACAGTTTTTTTTTATAGTTATAGGTAAAAACTGTCACAAGTCTGTTAAAAGTATTCAGTAAATGTTCAAATCTATGTTAAACTAAGAGTGTTGGTTAGACTAGAAGTGGTGTTCTATGTCTTCAAATATAATAAGAGGACATCTATACAGTTAAAATACACCAAGTGTAATTCTGTTTAATAAGCCAAATTAAAGTAAAAGAATTTCATATTAGTTCTCAGGAGTTAATGGCACTTAATAATACTCATATCAGTACTCTATATACATTGGGAGGCTTAAAAATTGTTTTAAAAAGTACTGAAGTACTTCACTGCATGAAAAGTGAGATTTTCGTCCCCGTAAACCCCCGTAAACTCCCGCAGATCTGCCTGATTTTCGTCAGTTTCCGACAATTTGCAACCCGCGCTTGTCTGCGTTTGTTGTGCCACAAATTGTCGGAAACGTACCATGACGTATGTGGAGAGCGATCAGCTGTACTAATGGCCCTAATTAGCATATGAATGCAGCAAACCCGCGCGGCTGGCCAGGTCTGGCTTGAATAACCTACTCAGTATTGGCTGAAACCACTATTCAGGGACGTGGCTAGACCTATTTTAGGGTGGCTGAAGTCATCCCTTCGTTGGTATTAGCCACCCCATAATTATTTTGCGATTTTTATTGTTATTTTTTTATTTATTGATTTTTTTTCCATATAACCCCAAACAATTGCAGTAAAGCACTGAAAACGAGCCACCAGGAAGGCAAGTTAATCTGAAGATAAGTTCCTGTTAGTTTATTTACAAACACAATTATTTATACAATTATTAATATCGTTAGGATATTCATTTCCTTCATTGGCTCCGCGTCCAGCGTCACGTCACGTGGTACACGGCCATCAACTGGACCATAGCAGCTGTGCAGTGCAGCAACAGCGCGCCCTTTGAATCTCCACACAGTCATCGAGCTTGATTAGGAAAGTTATGGTTGCGTGCAGATACATACGGTGAGTTTGCCATTTGATGTCAGCGGTTTACATTTTCTTCACTTTACCTGGAGTGAGGAAAGAGACAATATAGGCCTAATAGCTTGTCTGATTCAGTAGGAATTACGTTACCATGGTGAACAAAGTCAGTGGTGTGGGAAAACACGATGTTGTTGTAGCCTACTAGCATCATTATAATAGTTTTGTCACAGGAGCAGTGATGGGCAGTAGCGCCGCTACATGTAGCGAAGCTATTAGTTTAACTACATTTTCCAGTAGCTTGAGGGTAGCGTCGCTGCTTTATTTATCAAGTAACTTTCCTGTAGCGACGTTATTGTTTTGATCAGTAGCTTATCACCGCATGGCCCACAAACGCTACAAAATCCAGGCCATAATAAGAAAATGAAACCAGGTTTTCTATTTCTAAACAACAATCAGCCACAAAACTAATGTAAATAGCAGTTTCAGCTGGCAGCTTTATAAGTGGCGTGGTACACAGGCACCTCCGTGAGGGTTAAACAAGCGCACCTTTTCAGAGGCTGTCGTTCTATTGGCTGGAAAGGTTGCTGAGGCAACGATCAACTGCGGTCTGAGAGAAACAAAACAAATCCGCCAAAGCAGGCGTAACTGAGACCGATGCAGGCCCAGCGGTTTGTCTTATGTGAAAAAGATGGATGGAAGCAGAGGAAAAAATATCTGTGATAATACGCCGAAAATATCTGTTTAAAAATCTGAGAGAAAAGAAACAAAGATTTTTTGAGAGAAAAATATTTGAGAGAAGCATGTTTTTGAGTGTGAGCATTATAAGTTTTTGGTGCAAAGAAGATGAAATTCTTTTCTCTATTTGAAGTTATGTGCTCTTGCATTATGGCAGGATAATTCTCTCCCATATCTATGTTGCCACTAAAAGATACTCTAATTAAGAGAGCAGTAATGAAACCGATATTTAATATTTTCATGGCCTAGTTTACCTGACAGGATGTTTACATAAATATGTTTTTAGGCTGTGCACAGATAAGATTTTTTATGGAGAACAGCTCTACCATTATATAAAAATAAATAAATAAATGCTCAATAAATAAATAAATAAGCATTCAATTAGTGCCTCCAAAAATACAATGAATAAATATGTAGGTAGAAATTAAACAATGGTGAGTCATATATATATATGTATCTCTTAATTAAACTTCTTTATTTTTTCACCTTCTTTTGTAAACAGTTTTGTTTGTTACTTGAATCAACTGTTTAATTGTAAGGGTCCATTTTCATAGTAGGGTTTTGTTTCCCTAAGTAATTACTTTAGTTTTATTTAATATGCTGATCATTGAATGCAAACTCATCATGCATGGCACCTCTTTTACGATGTTTTAACTGGGTGTAGTTTAGTTGGTGCCGAGTAGCATTAGTGAGGGAAGTGTTTCCCAGGTATGTTGCTCTTAAAATAATGATTTTATAGACACCAGTAGAAAGTGCACTGAAAAAATTTCGGCGCGCGCTGCGCGCGCGCAATATCTTACCTAGGGGCTAAGCCACCCATGTCTCTCAAACCTAGTGACGGCCCTGCCACTATTCTCAAACAAATGAAATCGCTCGTGATTGGCAGCAAAACCACACGTGGCCACGCCAGGCTTTAATTTTCTTACTGAGTATTGGACGGAACCACTTCTTTTTAAACAAGTAAAGTCGCTCGTGATTGGTTGGCATATATATATATTTA